>CAHIKZ030004678.1:2157500-2280000 GCA_903632075.3 Acanthosepion pharaonis
AACGTCGAATTTAAGCAAGCGAATTAGCCAATTGGACTAAAGTGCCATGCAGATTTAAATTTTTCCCACTTGTGACGAATTCAGCTATCGATTTTTGTGCATGCTAGCATGCTAGTTAATATTCTTGTCAGTCAGCTGTTGACTCTCACACTGGCCAATAGAATCTTCCTGTCTATTCGTGGAAGTCAGCTATAGGCTCTCACTCTGGCCAGTAGAAAATGGCCGCAAACTACATGAAAATTTCCGTAGAAGCATGAAAAAATCGATTATTTTCACTATCGATGAGTGTTGGGAAATGCAAAGTCGGTCTTGGTATTCCCGCTAACTTGGAGCATGTGCATGTAAATTTTGGTGCAACTCCGTCGAAAATTGCGGCCTTGCAATAATTACACACACACGCACACACACACACACACACACACACACATACATCCTGCCTTTTTATATATATATATATATATATATATATATATATATATATATATATATATATATATATATATATATTGGTCGAAATTTTTTAGAACAACTGTAGCTAACTTTGATGTTGTTTTTAGTGAAGATCTTTTTTAGTGTTGGGTAAAGATTGAAGTGCTTATGGATTAAATTCTTCCGATGTTAGTTTTATATATATAGTAGAAACTGAAAGGATCTCAAGCTAAGTAAACTTCCGAAATTCAGAGCAAATATGACGATAGGGTTTCTTGATCAGGCCGAGATCTTTTCTGTATTACCTGGGTAAATGAATTGTGTTCAGTTAGTGGCGAAAGAATTATTAAAAAGACAAGTCCTGTAAGGAAGATGCAAAGGAAACGTGCGTTATTTTTATTTGCCAACTTATTCGTCATTGTCCGTGTTCTACTGGCTATTTCGCATTTCACTCAGAATCAACTTCAGAGAAAATAATCTCATTTTCCATTAATTAGCATTTTCGCATAATACAACACGTTCCTCAACGATGCAGGCTTCAAATTCCATGCGCCGATGCACGGATACATCCACATCCACACATATATAGTCGTGTTTGTTACATTCACTTACGCACAAAAATCCTTTGGAATGATATAAATCTATCTCTGACACTACCCAACAACTATAGACTTGGTTGGCAACCAGTCTACGATATTAAGAAATGGCTGGCTAATGCCTCAAATCTACTGCCTAGTCAGTCATGAAACGAACGAGCCATGATTCCACAAACGTGCATCACGTATGACACTTGACATTTATAAATACATTTGCACACATACACACAGAGAGGCACACACACATATGTATACGCATAAATGCGCAGAAGCATTTATCTATCAATCTACGAGAAGTCGTACCAGGATTTATTCTATGTGAACAGAATATTAACAAAATAAGATGAAAACTGGATTCCTAGATAAAGTAATTTGGAAACGCGGTCAGAAAGAACTAAACATCAGTTGTGAGACGACAGACTGTAGGATCGTTACCAAAAAAAGACAAACGAAGATTAGTTATTAATGGGATATTTCAAAATTAAGCAAGTACAGAAAAGATTTTGAAGGATTTGTAGTTTGAAAAAAAAAACTTACCTCATGGACGTCCGTCCGTAAAAGGAATCTCGTGGGGAAGCCATATTGTTTTTATGGTGACAAATTAACGCAAAATCACGGCAACCACGAGATTTGAGAAAATATAAATATGCAGTGTACGAAAGACTACAAACGACCAGACAATACGACAAATACAGCACCTACAGGATTATAACAGACGACAGAAAATGTCTCACAGAAATTCGAAGCTGCGTTAGAATAATAAAAAATGAGTTCCAAAAATTAAACAAAATTTTAAAGATATAGTAAATATTCGTTGAAAAGTGGTCAGATGTTATGCAATTTCAATTCTCTTCTATGGCAGAGAATACTGGACAGTTTCCTCACAGATGAAGAGTAGACTTGAGGCAATACTACAAATACATTGTGTACACAACGAAGACATTTTAAGGGAAATGGGAATGAAAATTACAATCAGAAAAATAAAGTTAATATTTCTGGGAAGCATAATGAACAAAGAGGACTTGGTGAATTGGACATTTGCAGGATATATTGAAAGAAAGAAGGGCAGATAAAAATCTAACAGGTATGTGTAAATGGATTCTAGATCACGGGCTGAGAGGGATAAACATTTTTTCGAGCTCCAAAGAATGAGAATCTGTGTGTATCTCTGAGGTGAGGCATTATGACTACTTGCATTATTTACATTATTCGGACTGTTATCATCAACTTCATTACCATTTTCACAACGTTTCGGCCATTGTACGCTCCGGCCTTCTTCAGGTGACTGGAATTTCGATCGAACCCTTTATTTCGTCCACAGGGGTATATTTTCTAGTTCCACGTGGCATGCCTCTTCCGGATGTCTCAGTTATTTCCCTTTAACTCAACTCTCCGAGATTCTGGTTCACCACTGCTGTGGCCTGGTATTGAACTCACAACTCTTTAAGTCTAGTCACTGGATCTAACCAATGTCTTTATCCATCGGGTCATGTGTGGGCCGAAACGTTGTGAATATAGCAATGAAGATGAGGATAACAGTCCGAATAATGTAAATAATGCAAGTAAAGAATGAGAAGTTAGTGCGGAGGTATGAATGAACACGGTGTTATGAATAATCAAAAGTGGTCTCCCCTTATTTGTTAATCACCTCTTTGAGAGAGCTATTTCTGTTTACTGTGACTATAAAAAGACACTATACGCGAACCTTGTATTTTCAGTTGAGTAAAGCTTTCTTAATACGTACTTTTGTCACACGGTACATACAAGATGTATCTATACGTGTTTAAGGCTACAAAATGAAATGGAAAATGAAATATAACAATCGCTTTTTCATGTACAGACGAATGGTAGATTAAAACAGCTTATTCAGTTTGCTAAATTTTATATGATACAAATGATATCGATGCTAAATTATTCAAATTATATCTAATTTAAAAAAAAATATTATTATAATTATTTACATTATTCGGACTATTGTCTTCATCTTTACGGCCGTGGTACGCTCCTACTTTCTTCAGGTGGTTGGAATGTCGAACTGAACCCTTTATTTCGCTCACTGGGGTAGACTGTCTCTAGTTCCTCGTGCCATGTTTAATGGATATCAGTTATCGGTTATCTCCTGTTAATTTCCCGCTGAAAGTTCTCCACTGCCTTAACCGGGTATTGAACTCACACTCTTTGGGTCCTGTCACTGGATCTAACTATAGCCTTTATACACTGTGCCATGTGTCCTTGAGTATTCTGGGTATTACCTGATATCTTCAGCAATCATTCTTTATCAGTGCTCATATTGCAATTTTTGCTGTTATCATATCATGTTTTTACCAGACCTCATATTGCAATTTTTGTTGTTATTATCGCTTTTCTCTGGCACTCCTTATTACTGGTTCCCATATTGTATTCTTTTCTATGCTTGGTCGGCTCAGGAGATTTTTGTGGCCTAGCATAACAGGAGGGGAAGTGGAAAAATCAGGCGTGGCTGACCACACATGGAGAGAGAGTGGGGTCACCGCCCCCTGTGGGATCAGGTTGAGATCATATTATCTCCTGTTAATTTCCCTCTGAAAGTTCTCCACTGCCTTAGCCGGGTACTGAACTCTTTGGGTCTTGTCACTGGATCTAATTAAGGCCTTTATCCACTGTCCGAATAATGTAAATAATATACATAATACCTCATCTCAGAAATATAGATAGATACTAAAAAAACTTATAATTGTTTGAGGTCCTGTCCTATAGAAATAGTGTAGTAATAAAAAAATTTTTCTAAAAACGTTCTTTAAAAAATTTGATATTCTTAGCAAAAGACGTCGATGATCTCTCTTAATATACGAACTATGGCCGATAAACAGATCGTGTACTGAGTTAGAACAGTGATTACTTGCTAGGAAATTTTCAGATCAATAGCTATCAGATTTTAACCAAGAGTTATTAAGACTAAACAAGGGAAATATCTTTGTAAAAAAATCATATTTGGTACTGTTTTTGAAACAGTAAAAGGACAAAGTAATCATTACTTATATTCTTTACAATCAACAGTTCATACCTAGATACCGAAGTCAAACTAATGAGTTCAAAAATGTCATATTATGGAGAAATAATAATTAATATTCTTTAGCGATAATGTATGTAGTTGAAAATTGGGTAATCTCTCCAAAATAAAACGTATTACATACACCTCATGATAAGCAGCCAGCGTTTTTTGTTTTTGAGTCAGTGAGTATATTTGACAATCCACCGAGAAACGAGCTATATCATTTTGTTGTATTTTTAATTATCGCTCTTTTTTCACATACACATATATACACATACACATACATATACATATAAGCACACACATTCCCTCTCTCCTTCTCTCTCTCTCTCTCTCTCTCTCTCTCTCTCTCTATCTATCTATCTATCTATCTATCTGTTTTTATTCCTTTATATTTCTATTCTGCTGTCGCAGCAAAATAGAAGGAACGCCCAAGAAGTTCGAAAATTAAACGTAGAGAACAACAAAAAATATTCAATGTTGCAGATTCCCTTCAGTCGTAAACACAGAAGTAATTAGTGTCTCAACTGCTACGAACAAAAATGAAGCTCGCTTTTTTTTTAATATGTAGACAATAGAAAACTATTTTCTACACGAAAATGCAAAAATTCATCTTGCCCATAAATAAAAACACCTGTTTCTAACTAAATTTGAGTGGTCTACTCCAAATTTAGATATAATCTTTTTTTAAGATATGGAATCAGAATTTACAGCCATGGGAATATTTTAATACAGTGTTATCGTTAACAATTGCTGAACAAACTGAAGTGTCAAAATTATTTATCCCATTTTAAAAAAATCTATTTGCATATAAATTGCTTTTTTGGTAGGATTGCATTGTGATATTCGGTGAATGGCGGTGTATTTTGAAGTTCTATTCTGTTAACTCGATCCTCATAATCATCTGTGCTGACTACAAATATTCTCTTCAGATTCGTGCGCCAAAATTAAATTCAAAAACAGTGAAGATGAAAATATTGACGCTTTATTTTTAGTTTTAGTTTCATTATTAACTCATTTCAAAGAATTCTTTTCAGTGTGTGATGTCAGAAACCTTGGAGAACTTAACACTCACAGGACACAAAGAAGAGCAGAGGAAGAGAGTGAATAAATTACGTATGGAGCAAATAGGAAACAAATTGCCAAAGAGACAAGATCAAATCGTAATAATCAAATATTGGTAAAAGAAACAAAAGGCAGGAGGCTGTGGAGAGCCATGATTGGCACAAGAACGAGCGATGATCACCCTTCTCTTTCCATATGTGGTCAGCCACGCCTGATTTTTCCACTTCTCCTCGTGTTATACTAGGCCACAAAAATCTCCTGAGACGACCAAGCATAGAAACGAATACAATATGGGAACCAGTAATAAGGAGTGCCAGAGAAAAGCGATAATAACAACAAAAATTGCAATATGAGCACTGGTAAAAATGGTTGCTGAGATTAGGTTTATAATACCCAGTCCTCAAGGACACATGGCACAGTGGATAAAGACGTTAGTTATATCCAGTAACAGGACCCAAAGAGTGTGAGTTCAATACCCGGTTAAGGTAGTGGAGAACTTTCAGACGGAAAATTAACAGGAGTTAACTGATAACTGACATCCATTAAACATGGAACGTGGAACTAGTTCAGTTCGATATTCCAAACACCTAAAGAAAGCCGGAGCGTACCACGGCCGAAACATTGTAATAAATATGGCAACAAAGATGAGGACAATAGTCAGAATAATGTAAATAATGTGCATAATACCTTATCTCAGAAATATAGACAAATAATTAACTTGCTCTTCATTGAAGAAGAATAGAATTAATGGAGGTTATTAAAGAAATACATATTCCCAATGTTTGTATTTTCTCCGATTATTAGCATTATTATATCGAGGATTTAATAACATCTTATGTACGGACGAAACAGAATAGCTGAAAGGAATGACAAATATGTTTTGTTTTCAGAGCAGATTTTATACAGCTAAGTCATAAACAAAATTATATACTCATATTTACACAGAAAAAACTATAACACACATCTACATAACAAGCAGTGTGAACAGGAACGAAAATATAGCGCCTTACTTGTAATAACTTCCAACGGGAATTGTAGCTGCCGTAATATTCTTCTGTTTCTGAAGAAGCCATTTTTAGAATTCCAGATTAGAGTTATATCACTAGCAAGGACAAATTGCTCTCAAACAGGAGACGGCGAGACATGGATTTTCCCAACATGAAATCTGCGAACCGGAGATAGTTGCTATATCTGGTGAAGATATATTCCCAGAGGAAAACAGCGCCATGAGATTGTGACCTTCTCACTGATTGGCCCGGGCAGAGTGAGGCAGGTCTATACTAAAAAACAGTTCAGTTTGACTCCTGACCGTCTGACCACTTTCGTCACTCTATGAAGTGACGTTACTAAGCGCCTGTCATGTGACTCATGTGACTTCATCTCAACCAAAAGTTCTAATCGCCTGGTAAACTTCCTCGTAGAAAGAAAAATTGATAGAAAATTACTTTTATTTTATGGTGAAACTATTTTATGAGCGTTAACTTTTGGAGCATAAGATAATAGATCTATAGGCATGAGTTAGTTGATTGACCAGCTAGTCCCTACTTCAGAGGCCTGCTCAATCACATTAATGTTTTCGTCAGCACCCAAAGAACTAACTTATCGTTTATACTGCGACTATTCTGAACGGGCCCTAGTTACAGTTTTTGACAGAGAGTACGTAATCTGCATTTGAACAAGTCCATTAAGCTCAAACCCTCAGTCACGAGGATTTGTTGTCTCTTGCTGACACAACCTTCGATGGCTTCTGACAGTCTCTTTCTACACAATTTTAATTACAAGGTTAACATCAACCAGTCACCTAAATCCATCATGGTGAGATTCGAAGCCGAGTCTCAATTTTACAGCGATAACGTTCTCATCACTTGGCCATGTGTTCACTGATTAAGATAAATAATACCTCTTATTCATTGGATATATAAATAAACATATAAACATACAGCCATTCAAATTTTAGAGTCCCTTTGGAGAATATTTTACAAGTAAATAAAATGTTTAAAACAGTACTTAGATAACAGAAATAAATATGATACGGGTTTACCCTTTTGGCTTTTGATGCAGAGAAAGTGTCTAATTGGGAATGTTGTTCTACAGAAGGCTACTGAGAATAACATAAACTGAACATAGAACTCACCCGGATGTTTTAAGAAAAATAGAATAAAAAATAACACTTGAACAGATGAACTGACAAATAATGAGAAAAGAGGTTTGGAAAATTTGATACTCAAAAGAACTATAGTAGGCAAGAGGAAAGCGGCGAGTAACCCTTCTAACAAAATTAGCTGGTCGAACAATGAATGAAAAGTATTATAAAGAGATTACTAAGAAATACAAAGAATAGAGAGTTGTGGAGGGCCATGTTCATTTAATCCCTGAAGGAACACGGCACACAGAAGAAGGAGGTTCTAAAATCCAGTTTTATGCTATTGTTGTGGAGTATTTTCACAGTGGAGGCTTGTATTTCTAATAAGTCGTACAAAACGTTAGGAACTTGGAAAATAATAGTCAATGACGCAGCAAATCTAGTTGTGATGGTTGGTACTTCAAATGTCCGAATCTTGACTGACGCGCTCAACACCGTTCGGTATTTATCATTTCACCCACGAGAAACGAATATGGCACAAGGCCGGTTTTATTGTGGGTTTCTCCGAGCCCGTAGGCTCGGCCAAAAAAATAGCCTTTGAAGCCGATTAGACGGGTTCAGGGCCTATCTACCTCCACGGACGAAACCTTGCCCTTCGGCAAAGCCTCGTCGGGTTCCTCTGCTAACGCAGAGAGTTCGACAGAAGGCGTGCGCAGTCAGAGACCGCTCAACACCGTTCAGTATTTATCGTTCCACCCACGAGGACCGAATATGGCACAAGGCCGGTTTTAATGTGGGTATCCCCGATCCCGTAAGCCCGGCCAAAAATATAGCCTTTTGAAGCCGATTAGACGGGTTCAGGCCCTGTCTACCTCCCCGGACGAAACCTTGCCCTTCGGCAAAGCCTCGTCCAGGTTCCTCTCTGCTAACGCAGAGAGTTCGACAGAAGGCGTGCGCAGTCAGAGACCGCTCAACACCGTTCTGCAGACTTGCCACTGCTACTCCTACTTATTATCTATGAGAGAGTCCATTACCAAAGAATAGGTACTATGGCACAACAGTTACTGAGTGATTGATTCCGTCTGGTTAGATCGGACATTCATAAGTCTCTCACGCCAACCATGACGGCCCTCCATAAATGTCGAAAGGTCATTAGAGAGGCATTCTGTGTCATAACGTAGCCTGTCAATGAAGGTGTGTGCTGGGAGACAAACACGTCTTGCTCCATAGATAGGTGTCCAGAAAACTAGATCAATCGCGAGTTCTTTTCGCCAGCAGTGTCCCGCAAACGGCATTCTGCCTTCGTGTGATATCGTAGAAATATCAGGGATGGGCCCATCGACCTGTGATTGAGTTGGATTTTGTCTCCAGGAGATGTTAAGTATAACTTTCAGCATCCGTGTGTAGGTTCTATCGAGCCTAGACTGTAGAGTTTTAATTAAAGCCCATGTAGTGGCATCATACATTAACACAGCCTCTACAGAAGCTCGAAAGACAAGATGCAACCAGGTTCCCTTTCGGAAGTTGACGATTCTCCACATATTCCTATTCTCTTATTATCTGTGAACTGCCATGATGTTTTAGGAAAGATAGTGGAGTGATCCCGGTTGCTTTGTCTACTCTTGGATTTTACTTCTAGTAAGACAACAGCCAAAACCAAATAGATTATTCTGTCCTGCTATTTTAGCAATAGCTAGGGAAAGGTGGATGCATGCTTTGTACAGTAGAAATAGTACGAAATAGACTCAATCACAACTGAGAACTTTAATCTCCGATTCCACTTTCCGTGTTGATAGCCGCCACCCTAAACACACGCCCGTACAAACTATGCAATTTTAAAAACATATTTTACCGTGTTGTTGGCAACAGTCTTCTTCTCTGTTGGTCACACCAAAATATTAATCTCTTGCCAACAATTGATACTTCCGAGCAGTCGAGAAATTTCCACTGGGTGGAGATGATCGAGGAGAACAGGGAAGCCTGCCAAGAAAGAAAAGAGAACGCGAGTTGAAAAGGAAATAATGCGTCTCAAGAAAGATCCGATTCGTCCTTGTATTTTTATCAATCACCTTTCTTTATTAATGTTTTTCCTATTTTCCAAAACACGACTATGGTTTGGCTTTCTTTAACTTCCTCTTTAGGTCAGTACATGTCAAGCGAAGCAATCAGACATTTGTTAATATATTTATTTACGCCGCCCTGTTTGATTACTTTCATTTTATTTTTTACTCTAATCATAATTATTCAACTTTTTAAATCCATCCTTTTCCCGCTCTTTCTTTCTTTCCTTCTTTCTTTCTTTGAGACTCTGTAGTTCATCATTGGGAAACTTGATTTCTCTCTTTCTTCCTTTCTTAAATCATTTATTTATTTATTTTCTTTAAGATTCTTTTGTTCTACATTGGCACTCTTACTTTCTTTCTTTTAAATTTGAAACTCTTTTGTTCTTCATTAGTGCCTTTCTTTCTTTCTTCACCTTCTTTCTTCATTGGCACATTTTCTTTATTGGATTTCTTTCTTTCTTTTTTCTTTCTTTCCTCTTTTTTCTTTCTTGATTTATTTGTCTGTCTTTCTTCTTTTAATATTCTCTCTTTCATCATTGACACTCCTTCATCACTGGCTTTCTTTCTTTCTTTAAGAGTCTTTTATTCTTTCTCTGAAACTCTATAATTCGTAATTGGCACACTTTCTTCCTTCTTTTACATTCCTATCTTCATTGGCACCCTTTGTTTTTTCATTGGCTTTCTTTCTTTCTTTCTTTCTTTAAGCCTGCTTTGTTCTACATTGGTACCCTTTCTTTCGTCCTTCCTTCCTTCCTTTCTTTTCTTTCTTTCTTTCTTTCTTTCTTTTTACTTTCTTTCTTTCTTTGAGACTCTGCAGTTCATCATTGGCACACTTTCTTTCTTTCTTTCTTTCTTTCTTTCTTTCTTTCTTTAAGATTCTTTTGTTTTACATTTACACTCTTTCTTTATTTCTATCTTTCTTTCTTTCTTTCTTTCTTTCTTTCTTTCTTTCTTCCTTTCTTTCTTTCTTTCTTTCTTTCTTTAAGCCTGCTTTGTTCTACATTGGCACCCTTTCTTTCGTCCTTCATTCCTTCCTTTCTTTCTTTCTTTTTTTCTTTCTTTCTTTCTTTCTTTCTTTCTTTCTTTCTTTGAGACTGTGCAGTTCATCATTGGCACACTTTCTTTCTTTCTTTCTTTCTTTCTTTAAGATTCTTTTGTTTTACATCGACACTCTTTCTTTATTTCTATCTTTCTTTCTTTCTTTCTTTCTTTCTTTCCTTCATTGAGACTCTTTTGTTCTTCATTAGCACATTTTCTTCATTGGATTTCTGTTTTACTTTCTTTCTTTCTTTCTTTCTTTCTTTCTTTCTTTGTCTACACTTGAGTTTCAAATAGACGGGCTGGGATGATTTTTTTTTTCTTTTGGTGAAAAGCCGATCGGTGACGTCCTTATTCAAACAACACTTTTAGAAAATATTCCAACAAATCGCTTAGCCCTAGAATGCCGCAGCCTTAAAAGGTACGAGAAAATTACCTCAGTATTCAATAAAAGGTGTAGGTGGAATACGGATGCCCGGGATACAACCCCGCTAAAAAAAAAAAAAAAAAGAAAGAAAGGAATAATTTTTCCGTCTCGTCTATTTGCAGATAGGTTAATCTATCATCCGGTTTACACTCTTCTCCTGACAATAGAACAGTAGAACGACATTTATCCCTTGTTTCCGGTTCAGGATTGAGTTTCCGGTTCATTGCAAAGTCGTCTCATTCTTTTTCACTCTAAGTAACCTCTTGCGTCTTAGTGTAATTATCGCCTTGCGTTCGGTGAATCTATTTAAAAAAAACAAAAAAACAATATATTCCTATAAGCATGAACATATACATCTTTTATGCATGAATGAAAGAATATCAGCCTTTTTTACCTACCTACATACGTGTCTGTCTATTTATCTTCATACTGTTTTTATGTATATATATATATATATATATATATATATATATATAAATACATACATATATATATATATGTATATATAAATACATATATATATATATATATATATGTGAGTGTGTGTGTGTGTAATTCAGAATAAAATACAAAAGCATAAATGTAAAAAGTGTGATTGATTTTGGCATTCAATAATCCAGAAAAAAATAAAATATCCTGAATTGCACAATCTATCTATCTATCTATCTATCTATCTATCTATCTATATATATATATATATATATATATATATATATATATCTTTTCAGTTCTTTGATCTCTTTCTGCTTTCCTTTCTACGTCTCCACTGACCTTTAGTCCTCTCGTTTTATAACTTGTTTATTCTCTTTTCCGTATTCTTTTACGTTTTTTTTTTTATCGGTATTTGGTCTCGCGGAGTTGTTGGTAACGAATTAATTTTTTGAACGAGGTTCTCACTCAACCTTCCAATTATTGACCGTTCAACCGTATCGAGAGAAAAAAAGTAAAGGATGGAGGTGAACGCATAGAAGGAGGCGGGAAAAAGACCACCAAGAGAGAGAGAAAGAATATGGAGGAGGGAAGATAGGAATTGAGAAGAAAGAAGGAAGTTTGAAAACAGGAAATTAAAGGAATCATTTAGAAATCAAAGATTGACGTAGATGCAAAAATCTAAAAGAGAAAGTAATCGGAAGTGAACAACAAGAAATAGAGAGAATTTGATGATTGGTTGAAAAACAGAAACTTAAAAAAGAAAGAGAGGAGAAACCTTTTAAGATCCTGAGAAGAGGAAGGAAGGAAGGAAGGAAGGAAGGAAGGAAGGAAGGAAGGAAGGACGGTGAAAAACGGAAAGTTTCAAAGAAAGAAAGAATGGAAGAAAGAAAGGGTTCTAATGTAGAACAAAAGAGTCTTAAAGAAAGAAAGAAAGAAAGAAAGAAAGAAAGAAAGAAAAAAAGAAAGAAAGAAAGCCGGTGAAGAAGGAGTGCCAATGAAGAAAGAGAGAACGCAAAAGAAGAAAGAAAAAAAGAAAGAAAACAAGAATGAAAAAAGAAGAAAGAAAGAAAAAAGAAAGAAAACAAGAATGGAAAAGAAAGAAAAAAGAAGAAAGAAAGAAAAAAGAAAGAAATACATAAATCCAATAAAGGAAGGTGAAAAACAGAAACTTAAGAGAATGATATTAATAAGAGAGGAGAAACCTTTTAAAATACAGAGAAGAGGAAGGAAGGAAGGAAGGAAAGAAAGAAAGAAAGAAAGAAAGAAAGAAAGAAAAGGTAAAACGATTATGAAGAAAACTTTGGGAGAATAAAAGAAAAAGCATTGCCGCCAAAACAAGTAGAATTAACAATAAAATCAACAACGTAATTATTTTGAATCATTTCACCCCAAGCAAGGCGATAAAAGCCACTAAGACACAAGAAGTTACAGAGAGTGAAGAAAACTGAGAAAACGTTATTGTGGAAAGAGACAGTAATAAAACTATCGGATCCATTAAAGAGATAACGATTGGCGTCGCATTTAAAGTTTAGAGGATCGTCGGTTACAGGAAAGAAGTAGTTGGAAGAGAGTTCCACGGGAATGGAGTGCAAAAGAAGAAACTATTAGAATAGGACTTACGGTTACATATAGCAATTTTTAAAGTAAAATAATGAGACCTAGCTGCCAACCTAGTACTGCGCTTGAAATTGTGAAGTTGACGTACCACCGAGGAAAACTCATCAGAACAATTATCATTAAAAATTTATAGAAAGGAACAGAGAAGCTACAGTGGGAAGAGTTATTAAAACCGAGGACTGATACCATTGCAGTTTCTTTTTTTGTGGGGGGAGGTTGTCAAGAGTCTTTTTATATCTACCAGAAGCGTGAGACCAGATGTGACAACAATATTCAATATATGACGGATGGTAGACTTATAAAGTTTCAAGGCAGATCCTGGCGAGAAAACATCTTCTCCAGCGACAAGGTATAGAAGACAGAGCGAAATAAATATTCAAAGTCCAAACAAAAATGCAATCAAGTGATTGTTACAAATTTTGGTGAAAACAAAAACAGCAATAAATAGAATAAAAAATCATATAAAGAGAATATGTTCCAAATTTCTTGTAGGAAGCATATTTATTATAAAAATATTGATTAAGATTGTTTATGTTCTGAAATTTGATATTTCATGAAGAGGTTCATCCCCGGTTCCCTGTTTAGTATTGGTTTTTGGTTCCTTCTAAAGTCTTCTTCAACTCTTCTGAACTCTTTTATTCGCTAATTAAATCTTGACCTCTTCAAGTCTAGAATTTGCTGTATATCTTTCCTGTAATCTTGCCCTTTCTTAAACTAATACAACTTCACAGAGTAACCCCTACTTTGGGCCTTGTATTGGGTGAGTATTGGTAAAAAAAAATGTGGCGATGGCCAAAAGTGGATGGGGAAAGGTTAGTCGGCACTGACTATCCTATATAGTTCGATAGACAGAGGAAGAGGGCGAACCGGATGACTGATGAACCTCTCTTCAAACAGACGAGACAGATTAATTAAAAAAGAATATCCATACCGGGCATCCATATACATCTACCCCTTTTATTAAATATTGGGTTAAATTTCTCGTACCGTTTAAGGATGCGACATTCAAGGATTAAGCGTTTCGTTGGAATATTTCCTAAAAGTGTAGTTTGAATAAGGACGTCACCGATCGGCTTTGCGCCAAAAGAAGAAAAATCATCCCAGCCCGTCTATTCGGAACTCAAGTAAAGACAAAGAAAGAAAGAAAGAAAGAAAGAAAGAAAGAAAGAAAGAAAGAAAGTGTTGAGGGGTTCTCCCCTTTTTACACAAATGGACTCACCCAGGGTATACATATACTACTACTAGTGAATACCCGGGAGAAGGACGAACGAGAAAGAACGAGAACGAACGAACGTAGCGAGCAAGAGTCAAAGTGAGCATGCGCGTAGACTCAGTAAGAAGTCATACAGCAAGACGTCGATACCAAAGCCTGTATATATGTTTTGCTACTAACCCGCATTCCTGGAACTACTAACCTGCATTACCAGTTTGTATTATTACGTTAATACATTTATTTTCCTATATTCATTCTTGGCGTTTGTTATTTATTGGTACCGGATTTCAACCCGGAATCCACAACAGAAAGAAAGAAAGAAAAAAAGAAAGAAAGAAAGAAAGAAAGAAAGAAAGAAAGAAAGAAAGAAAGTATTTGGATCCTTCTGTTATACTCTATGATTACGGAGGCAAGACCAAGCCAAACATTGAGTATTGCTGCCATATATGTACTGGAATTACATAGTCTTCATTTTCTTGTCTTGATAAAGTTCAAAAGCAACTACTGGAACGTGTGGGTGATAAATTATCTTTCACCATGCAACGCTTTTTTGTACAGACGAAACATTGCGAGTTCCTCTCTGCTCCATCACCATTCTTTAGTCCCACCACCCCTTACTTTTATATCTGGGACCCGCTAGAGCACGTTCACAAAGGTCAATCCATTTGTATTACATTAGTAAGGAGATAAGTCCAACTTGGACAGTTTTCCTAAAACTGTTGCCCTGTGGAACAGACACCCGGAAGTATGATTGACCTTTTCAAGCCTAGGTGTAACTTTTATCTTTCCTGCATAATACCATGAGCTTCACTTCGTTCATGCAACACCACAGAGTAACTCTCTACTTTGAGTGGCTCTTGGGTCCACGTTGATACAATAAATAATTCGTTTCAAAATGCGGAGAAGTTTAACGAGTATGGTGGCAGACACCTGAAGAGGCTGGAGGTTACAAATGTTTTTGTAACGTTGTTTTCTAACAATCAAGATGAGAACGCTAGTCCGAATGAATAGGCATATAAGAAAAAAAAACATAAAAGAATGAAATGTTTTGTAGCCGGTAAAGAAGAAAGAATAATGTATAAATTGAATGAATTTAAAATGTCTAAACAAGTGAAGAAAGATAAAATATATAATGGAAAAAGTAAAACAAAAAGAAGAAAGCTGCTATTCAGTGAATAAAGAAGAAAAAAATCACGAAATAATTGATGGAAAATCTCTACAGAATAAAAGTAGATCAATCTACAAAAGATTGAGAAGAGAAAATATTTATGAAGAACAAATCAAAAGAAGTGAAGCAGACGACAAAAGGTGAAAGAAATGATTGAGAGGCATAAATGAAGATCAAAAGTTCAAGCGGAAGGAACGAATGAAATAAAAGAAAGAAGAAATCAAGTAAGAAATGAAAAAGTTGTCAAAAAAATATGGCAGACATTTTAAACAAATGTAAAAACAGAACAAACTTGAGATGTTGAAAGGATGAATAAAATGAACTATCAATAAATGAAAAGAAACAAAATAAAATTAGTAAAGAAAGAATGATTGGTCATCAACGAAAAGACAGTGGAAATAAAATCCGACTTAAAAAGACTGCGCCTAAGCAATCATCTCTTTTCTGCTAATGTAACTCTGCCAAAAGACTGCATGAATACCAAATGTTGTTTTTGCCTCGAGGAATGGGACATAAGGATTTCTGATATAATAAAACCGCTACATATTTGCTGCTTACACAATCTATAATTAAGACGGAAATTACGAATAAATGAGGGATTTCTGCAATGGTATAGAGTCGTGTAACGTACATGTGTTTTCTCATATTCAATTCAATGTTCAATACATTGGATATATTTTAAAGCCTCTTTAACTTTTTTCAAAATAGTTCATTGAAATAATAACGATATCAACTCTGAATCTTTCAAAATGTATCTCCTTTTTAAAAAAAGGCCCTCTTTACTCTTAAAAAGCTCTACCTCACAGTTTAAGGTTTGGACACAGAAAACGATTCACATGGATCAAGGCATAACGGTTACGGTGGGAGATCTATTCATTAAAACCACGAATTCCATCTTTTTTTTTATCGTTTGACTCTAATGAAGGCAATAAAACCACTAATGTTCAAGGGGTTACTGGGTGTGAAATAATGACATAAGAAAAAAAAAAGGAGAGAAAACAATAAAAGTAGACAAAAGAGATTAACATTGCATTTCAATTTTTGAAGACCAAAGTTGATTGGAAGTAAGAGTCCGGAAGAGACTTCAACACTGAGTTCGAGCGAAGAAACCGTCAGCATATCACTTACTGTTACAACTATTTTGGAAGTAAAATGATCAGACCTAACTGCCAATCTAGTACTGCGATAAATTCCTGAAGTCAGGGTAACAACGAGAAAGCTAATTACAATAACTATCTTAAAAATATTTATAGAATAGGCAAAGATGGGAAAGTGACTGAGGCTGAGATGCCAGATCAGGACCTATAGCATTACAAATTCTTCTTTGGATTTTATCAAGTATCTCTAAATACGCAGTAGAAGCAGCAGACCAGATGTAGCAGCAGTAGTCGAAGCGTGGAAGAAAAACAGGCATATAAATCACTATTTACATTATTCGTACTATTGTCCTCATCTTTGTCGACAAATTTATTACAACGTTTCGGCCGTTGTACGCTCTGGCCTTCTTCCCAAGGACAAATTGCACAGTGGATAAAGGCGTTGGTTAGATCCAGTGACAGGAACCCAAAGAGTCTGAGTTCAATACCTGGTTAAGGCAGTGGAGAACTTGGACAGGGGAATTAACAGGAGATAACTGATAACTGACATCCATTAAACATGGCACGTGGAATTAGAACATTCTACCCTAGTGAGCGAAATAAAGGGTTCAGTTCGACATTCTAACCACCTGAAGCAGGCCGGAGCTTACAACGGCCGAGACGTTATGATAAATATAACCGCAAAGATGAGGACAATAGCCCGAATAATATAAATAGTGTACATAATAACTCATCTCAGAAATATAGACAGAGGCATATAAATATGTCAGACACGTTCTGGCGAGGAAAAAGTCTCTGGAATGACACCGTGAACCAAGTTTTCTTGCAGTAGACACAGCAATTTATCTTTGCACATCATATCAACGGAAAACGTTTGCCCGTGAAGGCGCACTGCGTTATTCTCCTGTAGGTAAAATATCAGCCATGCTGATGAAAGGCAAAAACGTTTCTCCGAGACGAGTTAAATAGAGCAGTTTCATTTGGGAGTTGTTAAAATTAATAACTCTCCTGATCCACTGAACAAACATCCAACCTTGTAATAAGCAATATATTGTTTTACAGAAGAAAAGCTCATTTTTGTAACTTTCATAATATTTCCTTTCAGTTGTCTCATTTAATTGTCACAAAAAATACATTTGTTTTCTTCATTAACTGTTTGTACCTTTTGACTATATTCAGTCATCAAAAACTCGACAGGCTGCCTTGTATGGATTATTGTTTCCTATTTGGTTCATAATAATCTGACAAATATTTCATCAACATTGAAAAGATTTCCAAAGAATTATCAAGAGAATGCTGAAAATGCTACCAAATTAGCTTGAAGGCATCAAATCAGAATATTTTCTGTTCGTCTTTCTAACATTTTGTCACTTGACAGAAAACTTCTGCATATCCAAGAAGATAGATTATAAACCCAAAGCATTCCCTAGATATTTCTAGTGCCTCAGCAAGATTCGTTGATTGTTCAAACTTAGGTCATGAATATGTTTAAAAAAAATACCATGAGATGAATCCATTGAAAGCTTTCCAGACGATAATGCGATTGAATCTCAAAAAATCTCAAAATGGTAATACGTCACTTCTTTACAAATGAGTATATCAGACATTGTCACCTAATATTTGGATCATTCACTCATGAATTTGCTTTGGAGTTTTCTTCGACAGGAACAGGAACTTACTTTTGATATAGTTTAGTTAATGATCTACAAAACAAATAAAAAATATCCTGAATTTTGGTGCTTTAAAGTCTAAAAGTAAATCTTTTTTTTCCAGTTACAGTGATATAATAATGTTGACACTTTATGAGATATGGAACGAGAATTTATTAGTGTTTCTGTGAACAGGTACAAATGCGATGCATACATTAGGGTATATATATTCAAATAGGGCGCTTTTTTACATATTTCAGAACCACCGGTGTTTTCCAATCAAGTTTCAAATTTATTATATTTGCTCTAAAACGGTTTATGAAGTTGTTTATAAACAAAACAAGCGATAAAACATTTTATGTTTTAAGCTATTTTGTTGGACTAAAAAGAACTACTTTAACAACAAACTTTGTTGTTTAGAAATCTTGGGTTTTAAATTCGGCTATTCTAACATCTATATCTACACAAATATCGCCACTTATCAATTCCCCTCCAAGAATTTTTAATTTTTTAGCTTCAATGAGAATCATTAAGATCTGAATTCAGTTCTTCCAATGTTGTCGGCTGATCTCGATACTCGAGTTCGACTTCAAGCGCATTACAAATTGTAAGGTCAAATTTTAAATTATCTCTGATGTCAACCATATATATACCACGTTATTACTTGGCCTTTTTCTGTTGGCTGAGATGTACATATTTCTCTCTGTCTCTCTTTCTCTCTCTCATTCTCTTTCTCGCACACACACACACACAAACACTTTTCGTACATTTGAATAACGTCGAAAAGAGTAAATTAAAATATGTAAGGATTATATAATCTTTTAAGTAATGTTCTGCATATATTTCGTTGCTTAATATTATTATTATTATCAGAAAATCAGACATTTTTATTTCCTTCTTAACTCTTTATATATTTTCGATTATTTGTTTAGTGTTTGTGTTCCATGATTTAGACAAAAATTATTATAAATTCAAATATGTGAGAAACATCCCACCATGAAAATTCTTCATTCTCAAGTTTATTCATGTTGAGTTTTTTTTTTTTTTGATTTTCATCTAATAATCTTTTAAACTGATCATAGAAAGATAATCTTTCTGATAGAATATTTCCGAATATCATATCTAAGCAGCATATGTATTCTTTAATTCGATTCATATATTTTCATTAATTTCTATCTTTATATATTTCACTTTTCAAGCAGTAAAGAAAAAGACTTTTAATAAATATATTTAAAAATTGATTATTTTTCATATAAATTATATGATTTTTTATTTAAAATGTTTTAATTTCCAGAAATCATCTTTGATTTTTGCCTCTTATTAAAACCATTTAGACGATCTCTTTCCAGTCGCGATATAACATTCTAAACAAAAGCCCGAGTGAATAAACTATGTCTGGCTGCACAGGTCAAAAAGGTATGGCTGTTATTATATGATATAGCAAAGTCACATTTTAAAAGTTATAGTTTTGTTTAAGAATAGATCATTGTTCTACTTTTTCGCAATGTAATCTGATGGCCCAGCAATTGATTGCTTACTGAAGATTGTAATCATTTAACTGATTGTAAAAGCTGATGCCACATAGAATGGAGCACTATGTAGAAGTCTTCTTATCTGTATCTGTATATAAAGGTAAAAAATGCCCAATCCTGACAGCCTCTGAAATAAATGCGTTAGCTCGACCCCCCCCCCCTTTAATGCAATCAAAAAATCCTGCAATGGGGTTATAACCTGGACGGATGAAACAGTTTTTTTGCAAATTATGTGCGTTTTCTCGCCCGAAGACACGACAATGCAAAATTCCAACCATGAAGGGTCACGCATCTTTGTGGTAAAAAGCAAAATAAATAAATAACAAATAAAATAAAATGACAAATAAACAAAGAAACTTGTCAAAAATCTACGGAAGAATAAAAATACATCATCTTGGAATGTCAAACAATTTCGCAATAGAGGTCATTCTTTAAAAAAAAAAGATCATTCTTCATTTCTATCGTTATTTGAAATGATTAAATAATAATTTGTTAACACAGATATTCAATAAGTACTCATGTGATTTCATTCATTGCTAAAAGCTATGTTCATAAAATGTATGTTTTCAATGAGTTCTGTTTATAAAAACCATTACGTCCAACCCACATATCGCAAATCATCAGTTAATATATTTACTACATATCATTTTAAAGAACCCCGTATTATCTAGTCCATGATAATTTACAGATATCGTATTATATGTAGGCTACATTGTTTGAGTAATAGTTTCAATTGCTATTAAGCGGAAACAATACACTTCAATAATATATACTCTGTACCGAAGTATATTGAAGGATCACTTCCACTTGTCCTTGTACATATCACGAGAATCTTTTACACGCTTAATGCTATAAAGGTCAGCCATATTCCTGTCATATATGTAACCTCTTCTGTATCCTAACCTGATCTTTTTTTCTCTATCTGGAATTTATATCTGCAGGGAATATTAACAATCACTACATTGCATTATGTCTTTTGCATATTACAATATGTACAGTCTGTACTATATTAGAAAAAACAGTTATATATTACTATTGATTTTATTTGGTAAATGAATAATCTCTTTCTTCCAATCCTTCATTTATTCATATCTGCTTGGAATTTCTTTTTTCTAATTCTTTTTGATTGTCTCTGATATTCTTGTAAAAATGTATGATGATAAAAGCAGACATCTTGAACGCTATCTAAGCCAAAATAAACACAATATAAAAAAAGGTAAATAAAACCACACAGTAACAACAAAACCAAAAATCGAGCGAACTTGTACGCATGCGCAGGAAAACAAGAATGGAGGAAAAGATTATTATTTTTTGATCCTACCCACTTTTTGCCAACAAATATGGCAAAAATAAAAATAAAGGTAAAAAAAAATGAAACATTTTTAAACAATGAATGTATTGAATAGAGTAAACAAACAAGCTAAACGAGGACGCAAAGAAATAAAGAAACAAGCAAACAAATCGAAACGTGAAGCCAAACAAATCTGTTTGTTTTCAACTCCTCTGACCAGATTAAATGGCGAAAGCGCCAAAGAAAGAAAATTAATTTATTTTGCCTTCGCATTTTCTTCTCCTTCGTCTTGGCATTTCTTGCTTGAGTTCTGTGGCTGCAGTCTTTCAAGCTGTGTGGATTTTCTCCAAGAACGCTTGCAGTATCCTAAATTTGGCTTTATCCACACACAAACAAATGGGCAAGCACAAAATCTCCGCCCTGGCGTCTCAGCCAAACACTTCATCTCCTAAACTTCCCCCACTATGCGTGTCTTTGTGTCCCGTCATTTATTCTTTCGTTTTTGAATCTTTGTTTCCTCCTTCTTTTCCTTCCCGTTCTCTTAAGTTTAGATTCAATTGTCTCTTTAATGTACTTCAGCCTATATGTTTCTCTAGAGTTCTTATTTCTTTCTTTTTTTCTTTCTTTCTTTCTTTCATTATTTATTTATTTAATCTTTATTAATTTAATTTTGTCCTTCTTTTTCTTTCATTTTTCTTTCTTTTTTCCTTCTTTTTCTTTGTTTCTATTTTCTTTCTTTATTTATTTCTTTACCCTTCAATTTGTCATTTCATTTATTGCTCGGTGTTTCACGTCCCTCCCTTTTATCTTTCAGGATTTTCATATTTTTTGTTCTTTCAATCATAATTCTTCGCTATTCCACTTTGTCACTCATAGCCTTTGTGCTCATCCTTTTTAAACGATTCCCTATTTTACATAAAATGTCCGGTTCTATTTGTTTATTCTGTCATATTATTTGGTCTTGACTTTTTCTTCTTTCTTTCAATTGTCCTTTATACTGTATTATTCAAATATACTATGAATTGTTTTCACTATCTATCTATCTATCTATCAATCTATAAATCCAAAGCTGTTAATATCTATGTATCCATCGAAATCTGTTAATATCTATCTATATATATATTCTCAGTCCGAGAAATACAATTATTTAAGCTATATATATATATATTATATATATATATATATATATATATATATATATATATATATATATATATATATATATATCGTTTATATCCAATAATATGCTTAGTAGTTTAAATAATTGTATTTCTCGGACTGAGATAATGGCCAGAAAATTTTACTCTAGAAGAGGCGACCATCTATTTTTTTAAAGGAATATTACCTACATACAAAATTTAACGTAATATTGTTAGTGCAGAAAGAATCTCGAATGCCAGTTTTTTGTTTGTTTTTTTGTTTTGTTTTTTGTTTTTGTTTTTGTGCCAATCCTTCAAACACTGAGATCTTGCATAACTTGAAAATCACCATTGTAATTTCTGTTTTTTTTTGTTTTGTTTTTTGTTTTTGACTTTCATTGGATATCTATGCAGACATTTATCTTCAGATTAATTTTAACAATGTGTATTCTTTAATTTCTGCCAACAAAACCACTGAAAACTTTTTACAGTGACTTTCAGTTTAATTTTTGCGTGAACTGTTATAATTATACTCACACTAGATCGGCGCTATCGAGGATGTTCTAAATTAATTTTGTTAATATCTGTACAATTCTTATGAGGACGCCTGTCAAACGATCAGTTTGGGGGCGGTCACAAACCACTGACATTTATTAAGTTTAAATTACTAAAGCACAATATGACGCGCACACATTTAGAACCAGGATCTCTTTAGCAGTAATGATAAAATTACCGATGATTTGTTTATGGCGATGTACAGAGCAAGAATGCGTCGCTATCCTAACTAATACAATATGCTTCACCTTAGTTGCAAAAATATTCTTCTCCATTATTATGATTTTCATTATATACATTATTAAGAGTCGGATTAATGTCCTTAGGGGCACATGGCACAGTGGATAAAGGCGTTGGTTAGATCCAGTGACAGTACCAAGAGAATTGTGAGTTCAATACCTGATTAAGGCAGTGGAGAACTTGGAGAGGGAAATTAAAAGGAGATAACTGATAACTGACATCAATTAGACATGGCACGTGGAATTAGAACATTCTACTCCAGCGAGCGAAATAAAGGGTTCAGTTCTACATTCCAACCACCTGAAGAAGGCCGCAACATACAACGGCCGAAACGTTGTGATAAATATGGCAACAAAGTTGAGGACAATAATCCGAATAATGTAAATAGTGTATATAATACCTCATCTCAGAAATATAGACAGTATCTTTGTTGATATTATCTTATAATTGCAACCATTATGCCATGGTCTTCTTCAAATATCTGTTATCCATAGTAAATTTAAATTGAACGTTTTATTTAATTTACTGATTGAAAACAGGACTAGGAATAACTGAGCAAATATGAAAAGAAAAGAACAAGATATCCCTATACATAGACTCGGGGCTAGAACAATCTATTAATACAGAGTTCACTTCGAAATTCTTTCAATCGACAGACACCTGAATAAGTTATATTTTTGCGTATATTTCGTTGTTTAATTCTATCATCAATACAAGAAAAACAGTTGCATTAAATGTCCTTCTGAACTCTAGGCTTGTATATGTTCAAATATTCTTTTCTTTTCTTCTTTAAGTTTTTGGTGATTTAGTTTGACTGATTGATTCGTTTTTTATGGTTATCAGCTACTTTGCAGGTCATTTAAAGCCAGAAAATATTTTTAGAGTGTAGGAATTTTTTTTTTAATATTATAAGGGTTTAGTGATGCTTACTAATTAACCCATAGCTCTAGTGAGAAGTGGTGGATTTGCACGTAAGTGAATATAACGAGAATTGAAATCGGAGCTCGTCCCTCCAGTTAACAATTCCGAGCCATTATCCATTACACCACCGGACATCCAAAATTACAGCACCTCATATTGCCAAGCGGTCACCCATCTGGATACTGTCCAGACTCAACGTTGCTTAACTTAGCGTGCGGAACTGGTGTTTCATTATAATCTAGCCATAAGCCTTGGTGATTTAGAAAACGTTTCCTTTTATTATAAATTCAAATTTCTCAAGGTAATATCGCCCCCAGAATGCTCTACTCACGAGATCATTCATTTTGCACTTTTTTTGATTTTTCGAAACGTGATAACAACAACAAAGATGAGGATATTTGTTGAAATGTAATTAATGTAAATAATATTTCTTCCAGAAATTAAACTAGAAATATTTATTATCTGTCTATATTTCTGAGGTGAGCTATTATATACACTACGTATCTACCCCAGTGAGCGAATTAAAGGGTTCAGTTCGACATTCCAACTACCTGAAGAAGGCCGGAACGTAAAACGGCCGAAACGTTGTAATAAATATGGCGACAAATATGAGGACAATAGTCCGAATAATGTAAATAGTGTAGAAACATTTATTTCTATCCTTCAGTCACCCTTCTTATTTCTTTCCCATTTTCATTTGCTTTTCTCATAACTCGATCTTGTCTTTCAATTAAAGCCGAATTTTACAAAATTCCTTTAGCTTCTCTTATAAAACTTGAAGTTTTTTGTTTTCTTTCTCTCTTTTAATTGTCAGATCGTTCGTTTTATTTTCTTTCTTTCTTTTTTTTAAAGAATCATTGCCTCGCTTTCATTTCATCTTTTTTTTTTTCTTTTTTCCTTCATTCTACTTCCGCCCTTGTCATCACATCTTTGTATCTTTCTTTTTTTTATCCAGGATCTCAATTCTCTTTCTCTTATTTTTTCTCTGCCTCTTACTTTATTTTCCTGAATCCACTAAAGTTTCGTATCCTCGTCCCAGTTTGAACCAAGATTTCCCCGCCTTCGTTTTATGTCTCACGTCTGCTACTTGTGTAACACTACGTACAGACGACGCCATTAGAGGCGCCACTAAAAAAGGCATGATTTTCTCCACCCTCTACCACACACACGCACAAAAAAAAAACAGAGGGACTTGGGATTTTTCTGTTCTTCTTTAATTGCCGTGGTTACTGTCTACATCGTTTTCTTCCTTGTCTTTGCCGCTTTACCTTTTTATAAATAGATTTGGATGTTAAGAACAAGAGGCGAAAAGGAGCGTGTTGCAGTAGGGGTGGTGGATACAATCTGACAGCGAAAGAGATACGCCCGGTATGAATAATGATTAGCTTTCTGATTTTATATTCCTGGGTTCTCTAAAATTCTGTTGGCTGAGAAAATCTTAGCGAATCAAGCACAGAAAAACAAGTAGAAATAAAAGAATATAAAATCAAAAATGTTTTCTTTTGACTTGATTTACTTCGCCTGTTACGTGGTTTAAAACCGAGCGGATAAAAATAAAACAACCCAACATGTTCGAGAAGTAGAAAATTAAATTGAAGTTTTAAAACGCAATAAATAAATCTTTGTCACAGCTAGAAGACAAATATGTTCCCTTTAAAGACAAGTAAGAATAGCACAACACTCTTAAAGTGGGGTCTGCTTTATTCTTGCATTTCTATCGCTCCGGTCAAGTATTTTTTTTTATAGCTTGGAAATGAAAACAATGATCAACCGCTGTAATTTTAATTCACATCTCGTGTTGTTGTGGGAGCCCATCTTAGAAGACGATACTTAACCGATTAGGCACCAAATTTAACCAGTAATGAAGTTATGTGTAGGGATATACATATATACTTTCTTATTCTGTTTCCCTACTGACAAAAAAATATTTGAAGAAATAATTTTGAATTGTTTAATTTTTAATTTAATCAGTTCTTTCCAAGCAAGGCAATAAAGCTCTAAGTCGCAATAAGCTACTGGGAGTGGAACAGAATGTAAATAAAGGAACCGGTAACGCAGTCCTGGATAGGGAGCAAAGAATAAACCTCTACTCAAAAGACCGGTAAGGAATTTGAACGGACGATAGGCGAACCTATCATAATTCAATCGGAGACTTTAGCATTATGAGATGGAAGTAGACTTTAGATGGAACCGGAAACTTAATCCTTAACTGGAAAAACATGGATAAAACTTTAATTCTTTTCAAAAGACCGGGAAGAGTGTGAACTGGGTGATAGGCCAACCAATCATCTCCTATTCCTTTTCAATTTCTGGCTGAGGATTAAATAGTTCGTGAATTTGGTGGCATAGTAACTTTGAGTTCAATCCCTGGGCGGGGTTGTACGGAATCAAACTCAGCGTAAACAATCCTAGTAATAATAGAGTAAATACTAAAAATGACGATATACCCGTAGACATTGACAGCGAAATAAAAATAATCTATCCTCGAAGGTAGTTAAAGATTCAGTTCGAAATTTCCTGAAGGTAAAACGAATCAACACACCCAAAGAAGGCCGGAAGGCACAACGGCCGAAACCTTGTGAAGAGAACATAGATGAGACATATTGTAAATTCATTTTCATAATTAAGTTTTACTTAATTTGTCTTAAATCTTATTATTGTTGCTGATAATTAAACTTCCTCAGTTATTTTACATCCCACGATCTATAAATGAGCTACCATTTTTTTAAATGACATGTTCCTTCAGGACTTGCGTAGTCATGACTCTACATATATTACTTTTAGTTATTGTAGATAAATGAAGAAAAAATAGTAGATTTTCCTGTTGTCGTCTCCCCGGTTTGAAATTAAGTTTTCCTTCTCTTAGACTGGTTACAACTAAAGCTAGAGAGCCCAGTTTACACTGTTATTTAATCCATAGCTGAAAGAAGAGATGGATTCACGTCTTTCCAAAGAAAATTTGTGACATAGTAAACTCAGCAGACTAGGCTGTAATTTGAACTCAGCGTGACTTTCTTCAACAATATCATTTCTTTTTGTTTTACAATAAGTTTCACTCTTTAAAAGGCTCAGGGGCCACTCGAGGTAGAGAATTAAGTTACGTTGTGCGAAGAGGACTGGAAGATAACGGTTAACTCTATCCTTGAAATGGTTAAAATTGTAGTGATTGGGGAAACATCACTTTGGCGCAGTAGTTCGCAGGATGAAGCTGTAAGAGTAGAACTACTTCTCAAAGATGGAATACGGTGGGAATATGGATGATTTGCTACTTTGTAAGTGGCATGGCGTGTACTTGTCTTGAAGATTTGACTTGGCGGGTCTAGGGAATGAAGTTGGTTCGAACACTTTCCGTAGCGATAGAGTAGCGAGTGGCTTGCCACACCCTACCTGTTGAAGGGTAGAGAATAATTCATCGCTCACAAGACGCATTCATACTAGATAGTGAGGTAAAATACACACTAGCATAAATCGGAAAGATTTAAAATCCAATCCTATATTCGTGGCAAACTGTATGACATGGACGTCGCATAAACCACTTTGACCACGAAGACCAATCAGAAGGCCAATCGAAATCTGGCTGAACCTCTGCATTCATTCTTACGCAATTATATATCAGCAATTAAGAAAACTTAAGATTACAATGCGCGGCTGGTATTAAAATTGTAAGCTGAAAACGAAAGATTTTCGACACTAAGAGGAAGACAGATCTTGTGAATGATGAATAATGTAGACGTTGCCTTCTGTCTTGGCAAAGTGTCATTCATCATTAACATGTGTCTGTCGTAAGTAATATTTATTCGAGACATGTAATCGAAGCTCAGATCGTTGGTACAGAAGCAGAGTAAAATTGGGAGCTGCAGCTCGTCTTGGGGAGGAAATTGCATTCTACTTCAGGGGATAAAAAGGTGACAACCATAAATGAATAATGGCATTTGGAGAGCCACCCAAGCATATGATAAAACCCCCACAGCTAGCAACTTTCGAGTTAGTCACGTGAAGTAAGTACGCACAGGCGTCCTAGACAGATAGATAGAAATAGTGACAGGTGGGTATGAAAAGATGGATTGGTTTGGTTTGATTTGTTTTACGGAATATCAATCTTTTGCAGGTTATTTAATTCCGGATTCTGTCCTTTTCATAAACAAAAGAGAGATAACGCAGGTTTGGTATATATATATATATATATATATATATATATACGATAGTCTAAAAAGAGCGACATA
This sequence comes from Acanthosepion pharaonis, assembly GCA_903632075.3. NCBI lineage: Eukaryota > Metazoa > Mollusca > Cephalopoda > Sepiida > Sepiidae > Acanthosepion > Acanthosepion pharaonis. The sequence goes on from CAHIKZ030004678.1 coordinate 2,185,310, forward strand.
CTACGGTTTGCGTGAAATTCAAGAAGATAGATTTAAGTCCAGTTTGTACGACAGTCGAGGAAGTAAACATAGATCAGGTTTGCACGTGAAACGGGTGGCCCCTTTTGTGGGAGCGTTACCACTCTGCAAGGGTATACAGTTAGCGTACTCTTGACCCCAACCGATCAAGAAATACAGATAGATAGACAGATAGATAGATATGACTAAACTGAAACTGATATATATCCATAGAACATTTCTTGAAAATTTCATTGAAATTATCTTGGTCAAATGAAGAATCTCTTTAAAATATGATGGTTGGTTATTCTTTTTTTATATACATTTTAATCGCGAAGCAACAGCCATTAAATGAGCTTTGCCTTTCATAATAAAATTAACAACAGCAATTTTAATAATAAAAACCAGAGTCATAAACACAAAACTGACAATAACGCTATTAACATATATTACCAATATCAAATGAACTATGGTTAGAAAAAAAAAACGAAACAGTAATAAAAACATCATATGTAGATATAAATAAATACTTCAAATTCTTTATTTACTACAAAAAATTTAAAAAAACTAGCAACTTAGTGATTAAAAATAATATATCCCAACCCCCTGTATAAGACCGATTTTGTGTATGACTGTACTTGTCCACTCGAAGAATGTTTCTCTGTAATTTTCTTGTTGTAGAATAGTTGTGTTGTCGATAATTCTTATATTGTGAATGTGACAAGAATGTTGTTGTAGATGTCTACAACAACATTCCTGTCCACATTCACAATATAAAAAAATTACTGATCGACAACAGAATTATCCTACACCTAGAAACTCATAAATTCAAGCTACAGATCTTAGAAGCAATTTATATTTAAAAAAAATTAAAGCCGTCACTGAACTATGAATACTGCAGTAATGTTCTGAAATGCCTATAAAGAAACAGTTTTTCAGGCTTTAATGCGTGCAAGACCATGACATTATAAAATGAAGAAAAAAATAATGGATAATTTTTTTCACGTTCTAATGAACGCTGAGCACGTTGCCAACCGTTTACATTTAAAAGAATAATTAAAAATTACGGTAATGGATAGCAACAGCTTTGTATAAATACTTGTACCCCTGAACAACATATAGTTTTGTACTACTTGCAGCCCTGAAGATGATCTTGGAAGAAGATCGAAAGTACTTTGGAAGTGAAAATAAAAGAAATTTAAACAGTTATAGCACATTTCTCTCATCCTTTAATATCAATAAACGAAAGGTTATTCGTGAGCATGAAAGGATCTTGTTAAAAATTAGCAGACATAATCTCTGTAAATTATATATATATATATATATATATATATATATATATATATATATGGTAATCCTCATTTGGAAAACCTCGGATAGATCAACGTGTAATAGAACAAATCGGTACCCGAGAAAAAAATTGGAAATATAAAAAGAAAGAACCAAGTACATTAAAACAAGACGAAACTAATCGTCAAGTGCTTAAGCTCCAAGTCTAAAGAGAAAAAAAAACACAAACGAGTAGAAAGACTAAACGTAGAATGCTCAATACGGTAAGTAGATCAATAAACTACTATAATCCTAAGGAGCCAGGCAAACCTACCTAGCTTCCACGTAAACGGATCTTCTGGGTAAAACTGGCTATATATATATATATAATTTATATTTGTTGTATTTATGGAAGAAGAGTTTCAATATGTGAGGACGTTTGTGGATGCCCACAATGTTTACATTGTAATAAACTTCATGATGACTGTCAATTTCAAACCTCAAGCAACATTACAGTCTATTTTAGTCCACTCTATATGTGGGCCACTGTGGGATTAAGGGAAGAGCAGGAAAGTAGAAATTGTTTCTTCCCAGTACTTTGGGACTACATGTCTGAGTTTTGTTCAATCATGACATTTCGACTGCTTATTTTATTTTTAAATCTATTATTTTATGTTGTCTTCATTTATTTACCGGTTTTGATAGTTTTCTTTGCTTCTAAGTTTTGATAATCAAAATAAAGATTGAGATTACTGGATTTTATTTCGTCTTTTTATGATGTAATTCTAGAAAATGCTGTAGCTGATTTGTAAATGATCTCTGATCTTTTGTTCAGTATTTTATCTTGATCTGGAAACCTAATAATCGCCATTTTCTCCTCGAGGTAAATCGTATATCTTTCTAGTTTTTTTTTATATTTCTTTTTTCTTATTTTACACTATATTTTGGTGGTGTTTTTGATTTGTGTTTTGGAGTCTTCATATAAGCTTTGCGAAGATTAGCCCGCTTGCATATATATACATTTTGCCGTTGTCTTATACATTTTCCTGTTGTCTTATACCAGGGATTTTAATTCATGTTATTTCAATGTGCACAGGTGAGACTTGCACAACTGAATTCTGAATATATATATAAATGCATACGTATATATATTATATATATATGTATATAGACATTTTTATGTTTATACGTTCTTTTTATAGATACAAATATTTAAGTAAATGCTCTGTTTATAATAAACAGTATTAACAACATTTATCGGCCTGAATAACCGAGAAATTTTCATAGAAAATATTCGACTTCCGACAGGAATCAAACCTGTATCCTATACGGAACAGTCATATAGCAGGGCGTGCTTTTACCGATTTAGCCACAGAGAAGCGTTTCGGTTAGCCAGGTCGATTTTACTAGTTTTAAAACTGCAATTTTCCATGATTTTCTCACGTACATTCATATCTGCTTGATGCGTATCCAAATGTAAACAAATGACGTCACACATTATGAAATGAACAAAGTTCGATTATTTTAATTTTTATGTTTATACATTCTTTTTATAGATACAAATATTTAAAGCATAAAAATGTCTTAAAATAATTGTCGGAATTTTGTCCATTTCATAATATATATATATATATATATATATATTCTGGATACGTACATACATTTAAATGCCGGTATCATTTTGGAATATATTTAATGTAGAAAAAAGCTTTACATTTAGCATTTGTGTAACTAATATATATATATATATATATATATATATATATATATATATATATATATATATGTTATGTAACTCACGAAGAATAATTTCGTTAGTGAATCTGAAAATAAATATGCATAAAAAAAAGATAAAGCGATCTGCGTTGAATAAACAAAGCTTCCTCAGATTACGCTTCCAGTCCAAACATGATTCTTTTATATTGTCATTGTGAAATGATTCCCGAAGAACTTTCGGAACGAATGGAAATTATGTAGAATTTTAATGATACAGTAGAAATAAATTTCCCCAAACATGGAGCCGTGACATTTATATTTTAATATGGATTTCTTTGCCTTCGTCCTATTAAGTAATCATTTTCGATCATGGAGATTTGGTATTCGTAACCTGCAAGGAAAAAATAACTGGAGAATATATTTTCTCGTTAGTTTTCTATGCTTACACGTGAAAATGGTACGAACGACCTTAGATGATAAATTGTGTCATTGAAGAATTCGCTAATATTGAAAAGACGTATCGCTTCAAACATATTAACATATAAACACAAAAACATTTCTATAAGTGTAAGACAAAAGTTTTGGCCATCGTCCCATAATTTATAGCTGGATGGACAAATCATTACTCAATATAGTAATGAATTCGCCTATCTTGGTTTAACCATTTGAAGCCTGCGTCCCTGAACAATTTCAACCCTTCTGCCTGATCTCCTGGGTCAAAATTCTCAAATAATTGTTATGTAATGTTTCACGGTAGATATTGTTATGGTACAGTTCCTTGTACCACGGTGATAGTCCAAGGTAGAACCAATAAAGAAGAACTCTAATACGAATATGGAATATCACAGATATATTTCAAACAGGAATATATACAGAGAAGTAGAAAGTGTTAGTACGAACAATCAGGTTTAGTAGTAATTGTCTGAACGCCACTCTGTTTCGGTCTGCCTCTGACTCGACTGACTGACTCGCTCACTCTGACTGACTGACAGATTCCTGACGGACTTCACTCCAGACTACAGACTGAACAGTATTTAGTCACCCCCCCCCCCCCAGGAGGGCATCATGTGGCACAAGACCGGTTCAACATGGGATCTCCGAGCCCGTGGGCTCGGCCAAAAATATGCCCTTTGAACCCGTATAAACGGATTCAGGATCGGTTTACCTCCCCGAAAGAAACTCCGCCCTTCGGCGTAGACACGTTCGAGTTCCTCCCCGCCCGAAAGCAGTGTTCAACCGATTCCCCGATCAGCCGGTCGCCCGACTTCGGACTGAACGGTATTTAGTCACCCGCCCCCACGAGGGCATCATGTGGCACAAGGCCGGTTTAACGTGGGATTTCCAAGCGGGTTCAAGGTCGGTTTACCTCCCCGAAAGAGACTTCGCCCTACGGCGTAGCCTCGTTCGGGTTCCTACCCGCCCGAAAGCAGAGAGTTCAACCGAAAAGATTGTCAGCTGGTCGTCCGACTTCAGACTGAACAGTATTTAGTCACACCTCCACAAGGGCATCATGTGGCACAAGGCCGGTTTAACGTGGGATCTCCGAGCTCGTGGGCTCGGCTAAAAATATGCCCTTTGAACCCGTATAAACAAGTTCAAGGACGGTTTACCTCCCCAAAAGAGACTCCACCCTTCGGCGTAGCCTCTTTCGGGTTCCTACCCGCCCGAAGGCATAGAGTTCAACCGATCAGCCGGTCAGCCGGTCGCCCGACTTCGGACTGAACGGTATTTAGTCACCCCACCCCACGAGGGCATCATGTGGCACAAGGCCGGTTTAACGTGGGATATCCGAGCCCGTGGGCTCGGCCGAAAATATGCCCTTTGAACCCGTATACAAAAGGTTAAGGACGGTTTACCTCCCCGAAAAAGACTCCGCCCTTCGGCGTAGCCTTGTTCGGGTTCCTCCCCGCCCGAAGGCAGAGAGTTCAACCGATCAGCCGGACTGCCGTTCGTTCGACTTCGAACTGAACTCCCTGCTTCCTCTTGAGGCGCAGTATTTATTACGTAGTATGTTATTATGAGTAAGGTCCCATATCAGATATAAAAATAGTTACAAGTGTTTTCCCCACCGTTCTGAGCATTAAGTCATTTTGCCCTACCGCTGTTCAACCGGTGGCTGGGCATTATGTCTTTTTTCTGCCACCGGTAAAGTGGTGGTCAGGGTTCAAAGTTTTATTAAAGTTCGCATAGAAACGTGCGATTGTACGTTACAAGCATTATATTAAGGAGTGGAGTGTAACATCCAATGCCTTCAAAAGCAAACTAATAATGTTCCAACATTACCGAGTAAAACCAGAACTTTCACCAATCATAATGAATAGTTACTCTCTCAAGTAGACACTTCTTCTTGAACACCTAAAATGTAGAATTCATATATACGATTACTAAAGATGTTGGTCAAATGAACGGTTACTTTTACCGCTACGGTAAATACTTGTCTATTCATGCTAGGTTCTATATTTACAGGAGCCAGACCAAAAAGGGAGGAATGCTATTATATCTGGACTTGAGCTAAACAGTCCTCATTTGCCAGTCTTAATATGGTACAAAAGCCTCTAGGCGGCGTTTTAGGTGGTAACTTATTTTCCTCCTCTGTCCTTATTTTCATAGCAAATGTTCTGACCATCTACATTGCTGAATTTGAGGCTTTAAAATGGGTCGAAAGGCTATTTTGACATGTAAGGAGACATGTTTAATAAATTCAGAGTCTGTAAATGCAACAAAATAATATACCGAAATACGGTAGTTCCAGACCGCCTGTTTTCATTAAGCGCCCAAGAAATTTCGGCTGTTTTTGATTTTATGTATAATTGTCCTTTCTGTGTAGATTTTTCTTTCAAATTCTACGTTGCTTACATGCACAGTTCATTATATTCTCAGCATCGTTCTGTAGAATCAAACCTCTGTCGCTTCAAATGTTCTCTTCATCTCTGAGGATATTGTCCAATATTCATTGCCATATAGGCGAATTGATGTTACATAGCATTTCAGCACTGTTTTTTTTAAGAGACTTTTTGTTTCTTAATACTTTGTTTATTTTTTCTAAAGCAGTGTTTTTTTTTATTCCTACACAACTTCCGATTTTTATTTCAATGTTTTCGTCAACTTAAAAAAAATCAGTTTTTGTAATTGCATCATTTTGACATCTCCAATTAGTAAATCGTATCTTTGTTTTTCTCTTTCGAAAAGAATATATTTTGTTATCTTGCAATTAATGTTTAATCCTTTCTTCTCGCTTTTTTTTACTTCCTGGTGTTAGTTTGCAAGTAAAGTGGCAAAACATTTGATCACCGATCGTTTGATGAAGTTACCATCTTGCCTAGAGTGGCGCACAAGTGGTGGGCGATGCCTGTAGGATAAAAAAATTGTGCCAATATAGGTTTTACGTTGTTCATGTTCTTAGTATGAGAGAACAAGGAGGACTTCCATTGGGTATTAATAGCTGTAGAGTCAAACTTTCTCTCTGGTTATGGAAATTCTGAATAAATCTACAATATTAACATCTCCTTCCACTCCCCACCCAGGAAAGAACCTCCTTACTTACAGAATATCTTTCTATTATCAACGCGCAGACTGGGACTTCGTCTGTGCTTTCCTTAGCGATGACCCTTGAAATGTGGTTTTTAATCATCCCGTTCAAAAATGTTTCCCCCTGGGTAAAAGCCGGTATCGAGGCTTTCATCCTAGGAAGGAAATACAAAGTTAAATTGCGGTCAACATCCTTGGTTCTAAGCTGTTTGCTCAGCTGCTATAGACCACAGGAATCCCTTCCCTGTGTACTGGAGTGACATGTCTTATTGCAACAGACGTCTCTTTGTCTCTGCTCATAATGAATGCATGCGTGTCCTCAACGAATCAAAGTTTCTATTTGATGATAGAATGAAACAACGTATTGCATTTCGCAAATTTTGTTCTAAAGGTGGTTGACGGCTCTGGAAGAGTGTGTTTAATAATGGCAAATCCTCAATCCCTTCTCGATTCAATCAGTTCGAAGTCCGAACTACAGCAGCTGATAAGGCTGAGTCTTTTGCTTGAAAATTCTCATACAACTCAACACTCGACTAGTCCGGAGTATCCACATTTGATTTTCCCCTGATAACTAAGGCTCTATTGAGTGGGATGATCATAACTGCTTCGACAGCATTGGGCATCATCTTTAAATTAGATTCTCATAAAGCAATTAGTGGTGACGGGAGACCAGTAGTAGTGCTAAAGAAATATGTTCCTGAGCCAACTCCATTTCCCTCCAAATATAACTATTGTCTCACTGACCCTTGCATCCCAGCCTGTTGGAAGTCTTCATCTGTTGTCCCTGTTTTAAAGAACTCTGGAAAGCATTCTGACCCATCTAACTACCATCCTATCAGCTTTTTACCACTCTTCGGCAAAGTCTTCAAGGCTTTCATCAATGCCGAAGGGGTTAAGCACCTTAACTCCCATGATCTACTCTCTGAAAAACAATATGATTTCCGCTTTGCCCGGTCTACCGCTGCCGTGCTTACGGCTAACATTGAATTTGTATACCAAGCTTTTGATAATAACGGCGCCTTCTTAGTTTCACGCTTTCCACTGGCCCGAGGTGGAACAACTCCATTGAATCAATAGCTACATCTACCGCTAGGGAGGTGGGTTCTCTACGTCGCACCAGAAAGTTTTTCTCGTCTGAGTCCATCCTTCAAATATACAAATCTACCATTCGTCCTTACATTCCTGTTGCCATATATGGTCTGGTTCCCCCGCTGTTCATCTCGAGGTTCTCGACAAAATCCAAAGACGTATATGCAATGTGATAGGTCCTGACCAGACATCTCGACACCAGTCATTATCTCATAGACGTTATGTGGCTTCCGCTAGTCTTTTCTACAACTATTTTCATGCCAACTGCTCTGACGAGCTATTTTCACAGGAGCCCGAACTGCATGAATTTTATCGTACAATTGTTTTCTGTTTACACATGCGCAGTCATTTCTTCTCGGATTAGTTTCTAAGTTACAGCAAGCCACTATGGATCTTAGATGAAAATATGTTATATTCCGGACCAATGAACACTGAGTATGTCCTAACCCTCATAAATACGTTAGACACTATTGTAAGTAGAGGTAACAAACTCTCTACCATGGCAACGTGTTGCCATGTCGAATTCTCCAATTTGGGCACAGAGGAACCCGGATGACTTTCGTCCGGGGAGGTAGACAGATACCCGATCCCGCATATGCGGGGTCTACGGGCAATTTTTACCCGAGTCCACGGGCTCGGAGTTCCCCTCATTAAATTTGGCCTAGTGCCGCATCCTACTTTGTGGGGAGGTGGGTAAATACCGTAATATGCTGTAGTCCACCACTAGCAGTTGTTTACCTACTTCACGCCGCTGGCGAGTATTGTATTTTGTTGATATAATACAGATTACCATTTCATTACTAACCTCCGTTTTGGTTATTCCTCCTTCAGTAACCTTTTCGTGGTTACAACAAAAAGTAGGACGTTGAAGAGATAGATGATTGTCCACGTTATGAAGTAACATGGCCCGTGAAAGTAAAAGATTCCTTCACTCACTTTCTGAAAAATTTTGCTATTATCACATGCCATAGAATTAATGTGTAAATAATTATTTGGTTATTTCTCATTCAGTAACCCTTTCTAGGTTGCAACAAAAATATCAACATGATGAAAAGGAGAGAAACCATGCTAAATTAACGTATGGAATCTAGTACATTACATAAAGAAAGCGGAAACAAATGCAAGCAAACAAAAAAGGAAAGCCTCAATGAAAAGTGTGCGGAGAATTAACAAATGAGCATCGCAGACCAGGTATACATGCATAAAAGAATGCGAAATGATAGGACAAAATATGTGCTCAGCGAATGATGTACAAGATCAAATGATGGAAAGCTGATAATAGAGGAAAGAAAATATTTCAAAGATTGAACAAACATAAAAGGAGCCTTGTATGACGAAAGAGATCAACTAGCTTTAAACAAAAATATGGCGAGACTCAAGATATTAAAGTCTTAAAGAATATCAGCACAGGCCATGATGAATAAGAAACAAAGCAGCGGGAGAGATAAAGATACTAGCAGCCTCAGACGATTTCGGTATTGGCAAAATAACGGACAGAAATGAAATATACAACAATGGTGACATACCGGAAGACCTTAGTAGATCTATTTTCCTAAGACTAAGAACTCAGGTGCACATGAATGCGAGCTTAATCGAATAATCCACCGAAAGATATTAATAAAACGTACAGGAAGCATAATTTGGAAGCGTATATTTATTTTTGTAAAGTTAGAATAAATGTTTTGCGGTAAATTTAGAATTTACATGTGATCGTATAAATTGATTAAAAATAGGGTAACCTGAAAAACGCTCAAATTCAGCTATAAAACAGTTTATATTTTTATTCATTTTGCTTTTATACCTTTTGGATTTTTTGCAACATTTTCAAACCCTAAACTAATAACAACGTGAAATATACTGCACGTTCAAAAAGTCGAGAGTCGTGAGGTCAACACATAGCTCATGCCATCAAGAAATTACTTTATTAATGACAGTCAATTGATTATGTTGGTATATTTGGTTGAGATGACTTTAGACTTAATGCCATGTTATTTCAGTGCAGCTTTCTGTTTAAATATGTGTGAATTTTACTGATTTCTATGGAAATATATGAGTACGAAATTAACAATAATATCTCAAAAACGAAGGATCTACGTAAATATGTTCATGTGGTCTTTTGTCTGTCCTTGTATGTTGAGAGGAATCCGCACTCAAATTTTGTGAGAGTATTTTTGATACACCATATATATATATATATATATATATATATATATATATATATATATATAACAATTTGGGAAGAAATATGTATGTTAAAGTATCACGCGTATGTAGTCATTATATATAATGTATATATATATGTTTATATAATGTATATATAACGATACTAGTAAAAGGAATGTGATATTTATGCTCAGAATGATATCGGAAAGTGCAATACAAATGCAGAAGGATATATGCCTATGTTTCATAGACTATGCTAAACCGTTTGAGAAGTTAGGAAAAAAAGAACAATTTACACAGCTAGCAAAACTCTATTGGAAAAATATATTTTCTAATGTTTTGTTTGCAAAAGATAAATATATTTGTTGTGAAAAGTAGATGCTTTTATAGGATATGAACTTAGTGATGTGCCCATATATATATATATATATATATATATATATATATATATAGAGAGAGAGAGAGAGAGAGAGAGAGAGAGAGAGAGGTAAAAATTTCCGTTTGTATATAATTTTTAATAGAACATCTCCCCTTTAAGATTGATGCTTACCAACCTCTTGAGTCCTATCTCGTTCCTAGCGTCTGACTGCTGACTGAAGCAGTGAAAAGCGTAAACTCTGTATTAGGTGTTTACTGCAAGTTAAGGTTTAGGTTGACACTGTAGCTTCCAATATCAATTCCTCACGGTTAACTGCTACTTCCTGCTTCTTCTAACCTTACAGACATGAACATCATTCCACATCGGGTTTGAAAAGACTGACAACCACTTCCGAAATAGCCTATTCCCCATATGAATTAACATGAAGTGAGAAAAAATAATATAACCCGCATGAAAACACATCATTAATTAAACTGAAAAATCGATTAATATAAAATTGAATATATTTCTTGAAACGAGTATATCTGTGACAAATTTAATTTGATATTCTCTATAGTAAATTGTATCTGGAAAATGGCTTTATACAGTAAAAATTAAAATCTTTGCGGGATCACCGGTTGATGGGATCTCAGAAATAATGGAATTAAAAAGAATGACATATAATATTAAGTTACATACGTTAGAAATTCCCCAAAATGACAAAAAGTCTTCATCATGCACACAAGTTTTGTTTTCATTGCATTAAAATGGCACCCCACCGAAGAGATAAAGTTATCTTTTCGTAAAATTGGCCGTACACTTTTAAAAATAAAAGTTGGTTCCCTTCTTAAAATAAAGGAATAAAATACTCTTTATTTTTCTTCAGAAAAATAATATGATTTTTTTTTCTAAGTATCATTTTGTGTTATTCAGTACATTTCTTGCAGTTGATATAGACTTAGGATCTTCAGTTGTTTTAATTCTGAGATAAAGTATTTTTATTCTTCCTTTGACACTAGTTTTCTTCCTCTTATCATGACTCTACATCTTGTAAATCGAATAGGTTCTTGTTAAGGTAAGCGATGCGAAGGCAGAATATAAAATATCGTCGAAGCTTGAAAATCCCAGAAGATGGGATGCGAATTCAAAATTTACCAGGAATGATTTCCTCATACAAACATTAATTAATCTGATAATATAGGTTATGTAGAGAACGAGATTAGTGTAGACAAATACGAGATTAGTGAATGCGAACGATATTCGTGAATACGAATGAGTTTAGTGAATTTGAATACGAGATTAATGAATACAAACGAAATTAGTAAATTCGAGTATGAGATTAGTGAATAAGAATGAGATTAGTGAATACGAACGAGATTTGTAACTCTGAATACAAGATTAGTGAATACGAACGAGATAAATGATTACAAACACGAGATTAGTAAATGCGAACAAGATTAGTGAATACGAACAAGATTAATGAGTACGAACACGAGATTAGTAAATGCGAACAAGATTAGTGAATACGAACAAGATTAATGAGTACGAACACGAGATTAGTGAATAAGACCGAGATTAGTGAATACGAACGAGATTTGTGACTTTAAATACTAGATTAGTGAATACGAGATAAAAGGTTACGAACACGAGATTAGAAAATTCGAACGAGATTAGTGAATATGAACCAGATTAATGAGTACGAACACGTGATTAGTGAATGAGAACGAGATTAGTGAATATGAACGAGATTAATGAATACGAATACGAGATTAGTGAATACGAACGAGCTTTGTGAATTTGAATACGAGAGTACTGAATACAAACGAGATTAGTGAATATGAATACGAGATTAGTGAATAAGGACCATATTAGTGAATACGAATGAGATTAGCGAATTTGAATACGAGATTAATGAGTACGATCGAGATTAGTGAATACGAATACGTGATTAGGGAATACGAACAAGATTAGTGAATATGAAAACGATATTAGTGAATAAGAACCATATTAGTGAATACGAATGAGATTAGTGAATAAAAATATTTGTAAAGAAATATAGAAAGAGAACAACAAGAGAGTATTTTCTCGCCAGATTTATTTAACCTATAAAGCGCGACGGGTTCTAAAAGGCCAAGAAGACATACAAGAATTTATTATAGGTAGGCCTAACCATAACAACATACGTTACCTAGATAACAATGTGTTGGTGTCAGATTGAAAAAGAAAACTGAATGGAATATTAAACAAGGTAGTTGAGGAGAGAAAGAAAGATAGAATTTATGGTTGTAAGCAAAAGAGACTGTCAAAGTTGCGTCCTAGGTATCCGAGACGTAAAACTTTAGCAGATGCGCAGATTTAACTGTTTGCGTGTCATAACAGAAGAGAGAAAATTTAAGACATATATCCAAAGGCAAACAGAATTAGATAATGAATTGGAATATATCTTCAGAAACAAAGAAATGGGAGCTTGGCTGCTGTATAATATCTAATCTTCCAAATGGCAGTAAAGGTTGAACAATTTCCTCAAAATAGATGAGGAAACTTGAAATGACAGAGATTGTGGTTCTACTGGAAAATATTCATGCACAGAACATTTGACAAACGAGAAGAAATCCGACAAGAAGCTGTTGACAAACAATCGGAAAGAAAGAGGTAAAAAATTTGCGACGTATAATCAAAAAAGGAGGTCAACACTCACAGGTCATACTAAAGGCAATAGAAGCAGGCAAAAACCGCGAGTAACCTGTTTAACGAGTTTGAATAACTAAATGGCAGAACAATTAACCATAAAGACAAAGACACGTAACACAGACAAGAGTTAGAACAAGAGACAGGAGATTGTGCAGCCCACGTCCTGAAATACATGACACTTAAAAAAAGTCTCGAATTATTTAAATGGTCGAGGAATATTCAACTGAGCACTTAGTGAATAAAAGGATTGGCTCCAGATATTTGGAAATACTTTTCACGTTGAAAACAATCGAATGTCGTTTATCCTTTTGTATTAATTATGAGCCAGATTCTCAGTGTCACATGAGCTGAAAATAGTAGACATTGTTTATTTTCTCATTTCCGAAAAATATCAATAAAAAGTATAGGAATCATAATTTGGAAGCATATGTTTATTTTTGTAAAGTTAGAATAAATGTTTTGCGGTAAATTTAGAATTCACATGTGATTCTATAAATTGCTTAAAAATAGAGTAACCAAATTCAGCCATAAAACAGTTTATATTTTTATTCATTTTGCTTTTATAACTTTTGGAATTTTTGCAACATTTACAAACGCTAAACTAATAACAACGTGAAATATACTGTACGTTCAAAAAGTCGAGAGTCGTGAGGTCAACACTTAGCTCATGCCATCAAGAAATTACGTTATTAATGACAGCTAATTGATTATGTTGGTATATTTGGTTTAGATGACTTTAGACTTAGTCAAAAGTCCGTAATGATGGCTTAATGCCATGTTGCTTAAGTGCAGCTTCCTTTTGTAATATATGTGAATTTTCCTGATTTTTATGGAAATATATGAGCACAAAATTAACCTTAACATCTTAAAAACGAAGGATCTACGTAGATATGTTCATGTGGGCTTTTGCCCTTGATTTCTTGCATGGAAGCCACGCCCAAATTTTGTGACAGTATTTTTGATGCATCCTATATAAACATATATAATTTTTTTATATATCAATAAAAATGTTGATTTTATCCTTGTTTTGGTATGGGAACCCGCCTTCAAATTTTGTAAAAGTATTTTGATACACCCTCTCTGTGAATATATATATATATATATATATATATATATATATATATATTAAATATAACAGACAATGAATGTCTATTATGACTGATCATGAGCCTTTCAAATGTTCGAATATTTGCTTTAAATTCTGGTGAAAATAAAGACAAAAATAATGCAACATTTAGATATTTTTATTAGGTTGATTCTCTTATATATATATATATATATATATATATATATATATATATATATATATATATATATGCATCTACACAAATATGTTTAATTATGTTCAAGTCGCAAGATCTGTTTTTGTATTTTTCACTTTTCGAATAAGATATTGCATATCGCGATGGAAATTGTGGATAAACCGATCCTGTTTATTCAAATAATTTTCAGCCTCAAAGGTATTATCAAGAACTATGTGTCGTTAATGTGCTAATCAAGATTCCGTTGCCTACATCTTACCGGGCTAAAAATTTATATTAATCCAAATTACCATCATGTGTAACGGTTAAAGCGATCAACACCGCCCCGGAAATGCATGTACCAATTAATCGGCTTATTGTCCTGAACGTATATTAAATGAATAGGAGATAATATTTTTTTAAGTTTGTATAACACAATATAAGATAGCGAATATATTTTACTGTACCGAAAGATATTTTACTCATTCTTTTTTATGTTATATAATAATGCTTGTTTGTTTTTAAGATTTTATACTTCCTTTGCATTACGTATAGAATAGTATTTCAATACCGTCCCCATGTGTAGAAAGATTGTTGTTTATGAATCATAGTATACTCTGGTGTATTGTATCACTAATATGAATAATTAAAAAAAAATAACAGCATTAAATTCTTACATTGACCACAGATGTAACACCTTCTCTCGTAGAGTGACTTGCATGTATAGAGAAAATCGTGTACATATGGATCATCACAACACAATCAGAATCTAACCATCAACATATAGATGTATATTAGAAGATAACAACAAAATATTATACAGCTTCTTTTATTACCTGAATAGAATAATCAAACGAAGTTTGGGAATGAATGCTAATACTTAGGATAAGTACAACACATATAAGATTCACCAGTTGCGCGTAGAAGTAGTCCACTGATAGAAGTTGGACAAGTGAATACCACACTGAATCTCCAACTGTAGGATATCTACGAACTGCCCCACCCAATCAGATGTGACACAAGGCCGAATTTAATGTGGGGTATCCGAGCCTGTAGGCTTGATCAAAGATTCCCCGTAGACCCCGTATAAAGTGGGGTAGGGGCGTTGTTTCCCGAGACAAGTCTCTGCCCTTCGACATAGCGTCGTCTGGAGATTCTCGGAGGCAGAAAGTTTGACCAGCACAGCTGAAGACGAATTTCCAACTGCAGACCAACATACAGTATTTACTAATGTATTTACGTGAATGGGGGCATACCCATTATCGTCCGTAGATATGCTATAACAGCTTCCCATGATTACAAAGTATATTTATGGGTACGTTATCTAGACTTTTGCTCATCCTTTTTGAAAATGCATACGCAATGGTAAAATAGTGTTTTATGACTTACATTTGTGCTCCCTGTATATAGGAAGTATTACTTTCAGAATCTCTCTTTTAGATTATAGAATGGCATCCCAAAGAAAGCGTTCCCCAGAGGAAGTTTGAAGAACAGACCAGTCATATATTATGAAGAATTAGAAAGCAAAATAAATGAATAGATAAAATAATAAAAAATAAAGTTGGAGTGGATGGTTCAAGAAGAATGATGGTTGCTATTAACAACTCGACCCAAAATTTCAGACAAAAATCTTTGTGATGGGCTGGGATTTAAAAAGAATTCCCTGGGCGCTCTTTCATTTGCCAGTGTTTCAAAGTTAAGCGTTTGATATGAATTCATTAACTTGGCCTTAATAATGTCTAGGCCCCATGACAAAAGATCAAGGACTCGCCGACCAGACGACCAATAACGAACTAATACAATGGAAATCTATCAGACGAAATATCAGGAGAACATGGAAGATTATCAAAAATAAAATGAAAAAGAAATGCCGAAGTCAATATGGCAGCGCGCCCAATTATGCAAGAAATCTCTTCAGATTCTGGTCACAGATCGATGGATGTCAGATCGATAAATTCAAATTGGTCCCGATCGGTTCTCAATGGTAAATGCTTATCATATATTTCCTCAAATACTGCAGAGACCTTTACCTGATCGATAGAATTCAATTCATCCGATGGATAAAGAAGAATTTCAAAATGAACGCATAAGGGAAATGCTAAGATTTCTTTTTATATGAATTCGAATAAAACACACATACACACATTATAGAATTATATTATATATATATATATATATATATATATATATATATATATATATATATATATATATATATATCGGATGCAATGAGAACGAAAGTAATATATAAATTCTAACGTTCACAGCATTAATCCAAAAGAGGACTCGATACCGATAGTAGAGCGATAATTATTTATTATAATTTCATCATAATGACAAAAACAGTTGACTCACTACAAAGATGCAACTTCCTTTCGGTGCATTTCAATCTCGACGGGTGGTAAGCAAAAATGGTTATGAACGACAAGCAGAATTGTTCATATCCATTTTTGGTTCTCTCCAGTCGAGGTGCAAATGAAATGTTGCATCTTTGTAGTGAGTAAATTTTTTGTGTCGATATGTTACAATTATAATAAATATTTACGTATATATATATATATATATATATATATATATATAAACAATGTCTTTAATAAATAAATTGTCGGACCTTGTCCATTTCTTAATATATGACGTCATTTGTTTACATTCGATACGCCAGAGCAGTTATGAATGTACGAGATTCATGGAAGATTGGAGTTTATAAGCAGTAAATTCGACCTTGTCTGCCGAACGCTTCTTTGTAGCCTAGAGGTAAGGCACGTCAGCGTATATGACGGTTCCGTATAGGATGCAGGTTCGAATCCTGTCAAAGAACGAATATTTTCTATGAAAATTTCTCGGACATTCAGGCCGGTAAATGTTATTTAATACTGTTTATCATAAACAGAGCATTTGCTTAAATACTTGTATCTATAAAATAACAACGTTAAACATAAAAAAATATGTATATATGCATGTTTCATTAAAAACGACAGACAAGGTACTACGGTTAAGCTTTTTATTTAATTTTTCTTGTGTTCTGAGAAAGGGTGTGTAAGAACTGTCCAAATGTTTTATATTTCCGAGTGCTTTCGACTATACCTTTAGCCATTATCAAGGATGATTCGATTTTCAGCTTAATTGAGTGTGTGCGTTCTGTATATGTATCAGTGTGTGGTAGGGATGTTTTTAATTTCCGAATACGGTTAGCACATTGTGGCTTTGTTCGTAGTTAATATTGTTAAGAGTTGGCTTTTTCTTTTTTATTATTAAAGCTACCATTATTTTTAGCCCTTTTTTGCAGGTGGATGCAGTTAATATATTTGTGTTTTCTACTAGTATATTCCTAATGGAGTCGGGTAAATTTGTGTGTGTGTTTAAATGGGTTCTAATGGAGCTGTTTTCAGATAGGTGTAACGTAAGGCGTCTGGATAAGCATGTGGTTGTGTAACCGATGTAATTATTTATGAGTCCGGTTTGATCAGGAACACAGTTCCTTAAGGAGCATTCGAACTCATAGATAATGTTCTTTGTAATTTTGACTTAGCTGATGTGTTGTTATTTTTTGGAGGATATATATATATATATATATGTGTGTGTGTGTGTGTGTGTGTGTGTGTGTGTGTGTGTGTGTGTGTCGAATCCATTACTTACGTGCTAATACTCTTCGGAAAGGTGTGAGTCCTCTTCTTCTCCCTCCAGCTTTGGATAATTAGCCTTGGATGGCAACTGGTCCAGGAGAAGGACAACTCTGAATTCAAAACCTTCAGAGGGTCGTTTGGGAACCTTGTGGCACGTAGTGCACCAGGTCTCTGTATTCGGCCCTTCAAAAAGTGTGTCAAATTATAATTCTACTTGTGCCTTTGTCCCTTAGTTAACACATACATTACACTCTATATTATCTTGCTTGCCCCCTGCGAACTCATTTCAGATAAACATTGGGGAAAAGAAAAGTTATTTCAAATGCGCTGTTTGGTTTCAGTACAGATTTTGTTTTTAACAAGAAAAAAAGGGAAGCTAGAGGAGGTGATAATGCTGTCATAATTTTAACGTCTGCTTCCTTAAAATGTAAAAATTTGTGTCTCTTCATTTGTACTCACTCAATTATTTAAATAACGACCTGTTGTTAAGCCCAAATATTCACTGACCAAATTACGGAAATTGACAAGGATATTTTACAGTCGAGGGAGTCGCCATGAGCTTATTCAATCATTGAATTAAAAATTAAGATTCAACAAAAAATTTAAATGGGAAAACCGTGAACTTTTCACAGGCATTGCTAGTATTTTTTGATATCGTATACCTTCAGGGCGTAAGCAATTGTGGCTGTTTTGCGACTGGACCGTTTTAATGTGGTATGCGCATGGGGACCCCACATTAAAAACACCGTGTGCTATAACCCGCCACCCTAGGAAGGATAAATACCAGCGATTGTGCCTCTTCAAAAATATTCTTTTTTTTAATATCAGTGATTTTCCATAACTCCTTTGTGGATTGATCGTTGTTTTCTCCATGGTTTGGAATGTTGTGCAGTCAGCAGGGGCAATTTCTTGATTACCCCGGTATTAAAAGTACATCCACGTCAGGCAAAAGAATCAGCACCACATGCCCTTAAAATCTAAGTAAGATCAATAGACTTTATAAATAAATTGTCCGGTGTAGAGTGGAAAATAGATATTGAAGGAAAAGAAAGTGCTCAATATCTCATGACAGAGCCAATATATTATTTCCAAAAGTATATTCCCCCCGGCCTGTCATTACTATAATTTTTATACATACGCCAGTACGAAATCTTCAGTTGACAGGATCATTGTTGCCACGCCGGTTCCATATACCCACACGTGACAACTCAAAATGTAAATCCTTTTGTCATCTGCACATTGACGAAACTAACGTTGGTGACTATAGAAATACCTACTAGGTGACAGTCAAATACTAAGCCTACCTAAAAAAGATAGACATTCAAAAAAAACATTACATTTTCACTAAAGTGTTCGACAGCCTGGACACATCTAAGCAGGAAACATTAATTTATAAGTATATTACTAACTATGCCACAGCAAATAGACATTGAATAGAAAACGTGCTTAATGTCTCATGACAGAGCAAGTATATTATTTAAAAAAAAAAACGTACTTTTTTTCTGAGGAAAATTAGAATGTAACGCGCAAAAGGAAAACTTCCCAAAAAATTAATAAAGCAACTTCCAGTGATGATTTTTCGGCAATACATACTACAGTCGGCCAAAAAAGAAATATCACATGGTTTAACTTCACGTACAACAAAAAAATTTTAAATATTCATTATATATATCAAGAAACATTTCTCCCCATCAAGCATTCTACATAATATATTCAACAGAAGCAGAAAAATAATAAACAAAATTACATAGAAAATAACGTACAAATCAGTATATTCAGGATAAAACTCGTTGAACGACAGATAACACAGGGCGTCCATAAAGTTTGTTTCCAATTTAAAAAATTTATAATTAAAAAGTACACACGAACTTTATGGACACCCTGTATAAGCCATCGGCCTGGCACCTTGACGTGGTGTAATGGGTGCCCCCATGCTGTTGGCCTTGTGACAAATCTAAGCTGCGCTTAGAAAATCTTTTAAGGCACCTCAGCGTGGTGTAATGTTTAGCAAGCATGTCTCGTAAAAAAAAAACAATTACGACTGAATAGTGAGTTCAATCCTCATTGGATGCCACATATTTTCGGCCTTGTGCCACATCTAAGCCGGGCTTAGAAAATGACTATAAGCCATAGGCCACCCAGTGAGAATCGAACTCTCTACTCAGAAGTAATGCTACTCAAATAGTTGGTAACCTATCACTCCGCCCTGAGACAATTGGAGTTACTGCCTTACAATAAATGTACGCAACGTCCCTAAGTCTATTTTGGGCTTCAAACATTATGTTCTCCACATGTAAACAATTGCGACATTAATTACAACCAGCCTCTTACTGCAACAAAAAAAAAATGTCCTAAAACCTATCCTTGTAGACGAGAAAAGTAACGTAATGTATTTAGGTCCATTATTGAAGGCATCTGCAATGAATGCATATCGAAGGTTTTCTGTTCAGTTACGCCTGCGCGTGTGATTGTGCTTTCAGCGTTAGTAGAAATCTGGGCAGTGAATATACTGCTAAAACAGCGGGAAAATATAGGCGCTTTACGTCAATGCGTCCGTGATGCGTAAATTCGCTCAGTGGATTTTATAGATTTTAGAATTTAGTCAACTCTATTTCTATGTGAATGAGTTAGAGGCTCTGAAAATGCTCGCAATTCCTAAAAAGAGGGTGAGAAAAACACGATAAAATCGCTATCATTACGTTGGAGTAATGTAAGATTAACGCAGATCGGAAAGTAATCAGCTTTAAAAACACTACCCAGTAAAATAGTATAACATTTATATGAATTTTCTGTTAAATTTTATAGCTAAGATAATTCATTTTTTACCTTTGCTTATCGTGGTCAGTATTCGAGTCTGCTCAAAGATTTCAAAGTAGAATTGCAGAAGCTGATGTCAGAAAGATATTCTTGAGACACATTCCTTTACTATTGTACAGTCAATAAAAGGCCCAAGAACAACTCAAGGTAGAGGTCACTGATTGATAATATTGCAATGGCATAAAAGGAGGAGGAGGAAGATGTGTATATTATGAAGCTATACAGCGTGGATAATGGTTAGCCCTAAACTTAATGAGATTAAATTGTAGTGATTAGGGAATTAAGTTCAACAAAGTTAAGATTCTAGGCAATATGCTAAGTGAAACTTCCTCCTTACCAATGGAATATGAAAAAAATGAAGATGGTTTGACGCTGTGTGCATGGTATAGACGGTCCTGAATGTGAAGATCTAAACTGTTCGGATGTAGCACTTCTGAACATTTGCCTTAGTAATAGCGATAAATTAGCGAGAGGCCAGTAATGTTTATTTTGTGGAAAAGGGATTGCAGGATGGAAAATAATTCATCACCCACAAGGCTGCGTCGAGCCCGGACAGTGATGACTGGGAAGTACCAGCCCAGATATAGCAGCAATGCTCCATTGTTAATTTTGTTCTGACTCTTGTAAAAACAGAGAATGGCAGGAGACAGATATTTTCTGGAGTAGTACAAAGAATCGACCATTTTTTCAGCATTTTTCGAATAAACGAGTTCTATATAAGCTTTCATCCCAATACACAATAATGAGGAAAGACGGTCTGGAGAATTTAATACTAACAGGATATACTGAGTCCAACTGTAGCTTCTTTTATTTCTAATGATCAAAATAGACGTCCGGAATTGTTGCTGAGGGCCTCAAACTCAACATGGTGGCCTCCATCAAGTGCCTTGATGAAGTAGTGCTGCGTTTGGTCAAGATGGTGGCTGACCTTATATTTGGTAACTTTGGACTATGCACCATGCCACATAAGCAGGAAAACCCAATCATGACTGTCAGACAATTTCTGTGAACATATCATGCCATATATTTGGCCACCTTACTCTCCAGAGTGTAACTCGCCTTATTATGTGTGATGCGAAGTTGATTATAGCAACATTCACCAACTTAAACAAGACCGTCCAGAAGAGATGCAGAAGATCCTTAAGTCGTATGGAGGCAATGGTTGAAGCTAATGGCGATTTTATTGAATAAATTTACTCTTTAGTATTTCAAGATATTTTTGGGTTATTTTCAATTTAGGCGACAATTTATCCATCGCAATCTGTATATCCTAAATTGTTGGATTTGCTTGAATGATTTCTTGTTTTTATTTACAGATATTTTAAGAGCTTTCTATTTCCTGTTAAATATGCAATAATTAGGGTAAGGGAGGATCTTAAAAGAATTTTCCATCTGCCGTAATTCCCCATATATAATACGCCTTC
Organism: Acanthosepion pharaonis; assembly: GCA_903632075.3. Taxonomy (NCBI): domain Eukaryota; kingdom Metazoa; phylum Mollusca; class Cephalopoda; order Sepiida; family Sepiidae; genus Acanthosepion; species Acanthosepion pharaonis. The sequence continues at coordinate 2,207,226 of CAHIKZ030004678.1, forward strand.
ATCCATAATACGCACACTTAAAATGGTGTGGAAATGTGGGAAAATGCTTCTACTCACGCATAATACGCACACCTTGTTTGGTAATCAAACCCTACAAATTGTTCCTCTTCAAATTCATTACTGCCAGCGTTTCCTACTTTTATTTTAAAAAACTGGTTTTAAATATAGAATAATATTAATTTAAATAAGATTTTAAGATAATTCTTATTTTATTTTACGGCAATTTTTAAGGATTTTTGTAGCTGTGCATAATATGTACTCCTGATTTTGCTTATTATTTTTTTTAGAAAAAATGCGTATTATACATGGGGAATTATGGTATTTCTCCTGACCATGTAAACCGAAAGGGCTACAAATTCTAATCCGATAATTATTCGATTTTATTTTGTTGTTATGTTGAGAATAGAAATTTATGAGGGAATTTTATTAGTTGATTTGCGATAGACACTTAGTTTCAGTTCATCTTATATATGATAAAATATTCGAATTTGTCTCCTTGGCGATTTTCGATTTTTCAAATAAATATATTTTGTCATATTAAAGGGCAAAGCATTTCATACAAATAGGTCAATCTTAGGCACTCATTGCGATTATAAATAAAACACGGACTTGTTTGTTTGATGGAATATACAGATTTTACTAGGACCAAAAATTAATTCCGCACTGAAATATATTTCTAGGTTCAAAGAGTCTTCCAAACCTTTCATTTCAATATTCTTGATGACATGGCAGCAGGAAAATATTACTTTTATTTTATATTTTCAGTTTACTTCTTAAAGAATCTCTTATTTTCAATAAAGGTTGCTTCCACAAGGCCATCCTGATGACATTTTGTCTTCAAAGAATATCCTCTACACGACGACAGCCAGCGTTTTGGCCGTTACAAACAAAAATTGGTTCTCATTTTTTATGTGATTCTAGATTTCCTACGGCGCAGTCTATTCGAAAGTTAAAAATTCAATAACAACGAACGACTTCAATTTCCGATTCTGATTTTCTTCTTGTTGGTCATCTTCAATTGATTCAAGATGGGTTTTTTTTAAATGGATCTCAAATGCAAATCACAAGAAAATAGCGAAACCAACAAAAAGGTAATAAAATACAGCAATAATCTGAAATCACTGTCAAAGGAATCAGATTCCTGCTCAAAATATTTGGAAAACGTTTCGTATATTAAATGTTTGAAAACGCTAAGCTTTAATCAAAATGTATGATTTCTATATGTCGTTCTTGAGGACGTGGGTGATCATGTCTTTTCACTCGTCTAATCTCTGTTCTGCAATCTATTTGCACAAGTTCGATAGCTAGGTTTATAGCTGATTTCTTTAAGATTCTTCTGCCTTGAATATATCTTGTGAGTGTCATATTCTCGAAGCCATCTTTTCTCTAATGAGAATATGATATGACACTAAACTAAGCAAACCTAGAAACTTTAATTGTTTATTTCTTATTCTATGTGCCTTATTTGTTTCTTTTTTTTCTATTTATAAATGTCCATTTTGTTTCTATTTTCTTAAAAACATGTTCATTCTATAGTATCCTCAGTATCCTTCTGTAGAACCAAATAACTATTGCCTCAAAGCTTCTTTTCATCTCTGTTAGGATTGTCCAGAATTCGCCTCCATATATGAAGACTGACATTACGTAAGAGTTCTGCACTCTTTTCTTTGTTTCTAAAGAGATTTTCCTTTTTCTTAATACTTTTTTTTATCTTTTAGGAGGCATATTTCGTTATTCGAATACTACTTCGGATTTCAGTGTCACATTTTCCGTCCCTTGTTTAATACTTTCCTGATATTTTAATTTTCATACTTGCTTGATTTTAATTTCTTTAATTCGGAATTCTTTTGGTATGTTCCTCTTTCTGACCACCATAGTTGTGTTCACTTCAAGTTAACAAAGATTTTTTTCACAATAACCATTCAAAACTAAGACAAAGTAATTTCTACGGAAATCCGTCGGCTAATAAAATCTACGATACCGCCATGGTATCGCTAATTATGTAAATCATATTTATGATAAAACTGACCAACCCGCACTACTGTACAAACTATCAAACGTTTAGGATTTGAAATGGAATAAACAGTTGTACTACTTTATAGTGTCCCCCGTGTCTTAATTCCCTATAGCCTGAGGTAATAAGTCCGTCTGTGAACAACGCCCTTTTTATTTCCTCGGGCACTTAGCAAAAGCCTTAAATATTTATCTTTATCTAATTCAACATTCGCGTTTTGCATAGAGTCACACGCGTTTGTTTTTCTAGAAGGAAAAATGTCTTCTCGCAAACACTTTTTTTTAACACCTGGAAACGTGGTTAATTTTGTTAAGATATTTCCAAAGAAATCTATGGTGATATTAATTTAACACAATGTCACTAGGGACGTATTTCAAGCCATTTTCTTTAAATAAATACACGGGTAATTTTTATTTCATTAGGGTCAGTTGTTCTGCGCATGCTCTAATAATAATGGTGTTTATTCAGTTTCATTTGAGATTTCTCTTCTGGAAACTAAGTGAATCTTTGTAAAAGGTAGCTTGGTCCTGACTATGACTATAATAATACAAATGGAAGAAATGATTTTTAATATAATCGGCAGACCAAAATATGTTCCAAAATAAAAGTATTTAAAAAAAAACTTTACGAAAATAAAAATAAAATATTACAACAATTTCCATAAAGAAAACATGCAAGATTTTTTTTAAATGGTTTCGTTAATTGTCGGCATATTTGACAGGCAATCGTCGATACAAATTTATGATTTAGTAAAAAGTATAAATTCTAAAATTGATTGATATTTTACGGCTTAGCAACCCCTTGTTTGTTATTTAATGCCGAAGCATAATTTCGATTCTAAGAATAATTTTTTTTTCACAAGTGTGTATTTCATTAACAATTTCTTGAAAATAACGACGATTTTTCCAGGTACAAGTCATAATATTTAACCCATAGCTGGAGGAAGTGGAGACTAAAACATAGCTTTGCCAAAGTCATTCATGAGCATGTGAATGTAATGAAGCCAAATAGAATTCCTGTCGCTATTTTCATCACACCATCTGCACATCCACCAAGTTGAAAGAATATGAAGTGATTTAAAATGCGGATTTCGGGAAAGGTTAACGCTTCAAATGTATTCGAGAGTTGGCTTGTTTGAAAGCTAAAATTACGCTTTCGTCGGTGCTAAAGTTAGAATGCCTAGTACAAAGGATTTAAAAGCAGTCACTATATTCCTGTAAATATTCCTGCATCTACATAGTATAAATAGGGTTAATATGTAAAGTTACATTGTGAGTAATAAAACGTACAAATCAAAACTAAGCCCTTTTATGGTCAGAATTATTTTTTTCTTTTTCTTCGTTTCTTTCTTTCTTTCTGTTTTTTCTTTTTCTTTCTTTTTTCTTTCTTTTCGTTTTTCGTTTTTCTTTCTTTCTTCTTCTTCTTCTTCTTCTTCTTCTTCTTCTTCTTCTTCTTCTTCTTCTTCAACAACTAAGTGTTTGAATATACCAGGTCCATATCAGATCACAGCAAGGACCTCAACACTATCTTTAAAATGTGCAGAATGCTCCAAAGAGTCGATTTTAGGCTGACTCCAAGTTGGTACATTATTCTCAGTTAGTCAGGAAAGTCATTTTTAAGGGGATTGATCCCGATGCACCAATCACCACTGGATTCACAAAGACATTCACTTCCTGCATTCCAAACAATCTTAACATTTCAACTTGTTTGCTAGATTTGTGTCATCTGGCATAGTAACATCAATAATATGACATTTCTTGGTGCTTTTAGCTAGCACAATAATATCCAAATGGCGACGGTGTATTATTATTATTATTATTATTAGTAGTAGTAGTAGTAGTAGTAGTAGTAGTATTTCCTTTGATATCCGTTGCATACACGTTCCTTTCCGGGTCCCAACCAGAGACCTATAATTAGACATGACATTTTCCACCGATCATTTTTGTAAAAAGAAAAACCCTAAGGTCACAAACATTTTACATAGATAAAGCTCTTCGTAATGTGTGAGCCGTACTTGTGAATATTTCTTTAAGGCGAAGGGTTACTAGGAATCCCAAAAATGATTCTATCAGAACCATTTCCAAACAATCGGAGTGCTCCAAGTTACAACTGGAAATATTGATATCCTCATGTATACATATTTTAGATATCCATTTCAAGATTCTTGTATTTAGATAATTTTTTGAAGATCTTTAAAGATACATTACAATCTGCCATGTAAATGAGAAAGCACGTTCTGTTTTGTGGTTTTGCATTGTAAAGTTACATAAAATTGCCTCAGGTTCTATTCCTGTAACCGGGTCTGGGTGATGTTCATAGCAGTTTCTTTCAGCTTCCTTCCGGTAATAGTTGCATATTATCCAGTGTAGATATTGGCACATTCTGTCATGTCTAGTTTTAGATTCAGTAAGTTCTAATACCATGCAGCATTTATACAAGCCTCTCAAATGTTTCTGAATATTTAGCACAGAATTTGCATTTCCGGTTAACGCAATTTTTCAATATGTCTGCTTGGTATTTCCTAGTTAGCAAGCATTGGTCCTGTACAGCAAGAATAAAGCCTTTGGTTTCAGCTTTTAACCTTACACTACGTAATTATTGATTGGTACGTCTGCATTCAGTACGAATATTGACCGTGAAAAGGCTTATTTTGCCATCGTTTCTGCATTTAGTACATTACATTTGCTTTTATTTTAGGTTCTTTGCCGCTGTATTAGGTGTATTATGGTTTATTTTCGCTTTTTCGTCGACTTAAATTCACTTTTGAATTTGTTGGCTATATTATTACTGAATAATGTTTCTTAGTTCTTTCATGTTCTTTGACACAGCATCATTCAATCTTCTGTAGTTCCCAGGCATCTTTGAAGATCGATTATCGTGGCTTTGTAAGACAGTTCTAGTTGAGCTAATCCTTTGCCTATTTCAGATCTGCATACATACAACAATTAAGCTCAGTATTAGGATGATGCGTACGATGTCAAGTCAGAAGCTTTCGCGTTTTGACATCCATTCGCTTAATGTCAGTAATGGTTCAATTAAGGATGTCTTGACTGTATTGCACCACAGGGACAGCTGTGATGTATTCCATTTCCTTCACGGACTCTTAGGTATTTAAAGGTTTCTTCTTGTTTCAGTTCCCTAATATTTGTGACAAATGCTAGATTATTGAATTTGTTTCTGTAATTTTCTCTTTTTTGAATGTATTTCTCCCTTTCTTAAATATTACTTTTGCACATTTATCTAATCCGAAATTCATTCATCATTGAAACATTTTGCAATAATGAGGATACTCTTCAACTCAATTGCTTTTTTGGCAAATAGTTTGATATAATCTATGTAGAATAGGTGATTATAGACTTTCTTTTTTACAGTGTATCCATAGTTATTACTATTTAGTTTATGCTAAAAGAGGGTTACGAACAGACAAAAGAAGATGCCTCCTTGAAAGATTCCTCGAAGGATATTTAAACAATTGGAAGTGGCAGTACGCTTGCTGTGATTTAGATATAATCTTGTTTTCCACAGTTTCATGCTATTTTTAAGGAGAGAGAATCTGGATACTTCCAAAGCCTTTATGATCAAAAATTGTGCCATAGTATCAAAGACTTCACGGTAATCTATCCAAGCCGTGCTGAGATTTCTGCCTTATTTTCCTGCGGTTTTCCAGAATCATATTATTTATTAGTAATTGATCTTTGCAGTCACAAAACTTCATCGAAAACTCTTCCAGGGAAAGAATGTTTTCAGCAAAAAACAGAGTAAATACAGTTCGTCAGGACAGACGTGGACAATTGATATTTGTGGACAGACATGTTATTGGCCTATATTTTTTTTAGATCATATGTTTCTTCCGTTTTTTGGTAGGAGATATATATATTTTTTAAGCATTTCACGCCAAGCAAGGTGGGAAGCCACTAGCACGCAAGGGGTTACAGAGGATTAGAAGCGAGAGCAGATAGGAGTGATAGAGGAAAGGATGGGGAGAAGAATAGTGGATAGATCAAGGAAACTGGAGATGTCGATTAACATTACATTTGAATAGTCTGAGATTATAGCTATCAGGGAAACAGGAAAAGGGAAGGGATTTCCACAGGCGAGAGGTGCTAAATATGAAGCTATTGGAGTAGAAGAGACGGCTATATTTAACAGTTTCAACAGAGAAACGGTGAGAGCGGGGTTGCCAGCCTCGTGAGACGCTTGAATTCATGAAGTCTGGGAACCAGAGAAAGCAGCTCATCGGAGCAATTACCATGAAAGTATTTGTAAAAAAGACATAGAGAGGCGACGGCACGTCTGTGAGAGAGCGACTGCAGACGAGATCCCAGATCAGGGCCAACTACATTGCATATCCGTCTCTGGATCTTATCAAGAACCCCGAGGCAAACAGAAGGGGCTCCAGACCATATATGGCAGCAATATTCCATGCAGGGGCGAATGGTTGATTTGTAGATTTGAAGGATTGATTCCGGAGAGATAAATTTCCTGGCGCGGCACAGGGAGCCAACTTTCCTTGCGGTTGACAAAGCAATTAACTCAATGTATTTGTTCCATCTCAGGTCAGCAGTCAACGTGAGACCGAGCAGCCGCAAAGAGGTGCTCTCGAGAAGTTGAGCGTCAGACATTCTAATAGGGGAAAGAAAGGATCTCTGTGGTGATTAATAGAGAGCAGTTTTGTTTTTGAGGCGTTAGAGTTAACCAGCCAATTCCTGAATACCTTCCGTGATACGACATAGTTTTATGGATTGATGACTGATTGATTTAATAGAGACAAAAGTTGGGTACCTTATTATTATTATTATTATTATTATTATTATTATTATTATTATTATTATTATTTATTTATTTATTTATTTATTTATTTAAAGGAAAATAAATTCAAATAGGTGTTATAGATGCGACTGTCCCTGGAGTCTGAGTGAAAGGCAAATACAAAATCTCCGGTAACTTTCGCAGTATTATCGTAGACTTTCAGATTTTTTTTTTCAATTTCTTATATTTTATTAGTATCGTTTTTTGTAGTATTAGTAGTATAGAGCTTTCTTTTTTCTTTTTTTACTTTTGTTGCTTCTTCTTTGCTTTGTAACGTGACAAGAAAACCAAATGGCAAAACCTTCTGTAATACTTGTATTTTTTAAAACTTTTTTTATTTTCATTTTCCTTTTTCCGCCTACATACGAATCAAGAAATCCCATTGATTCGATTGACAAAACAGTATAATTTATTATATTTCATTGTTACTGTTATATGCAATACGGCGACATGTATGCAAATGAAGAAAAATCGTGTTTATGTGTGACCGTTACGAATAGTTCCTCTCGGAAATCGGTCAGCCTTTGTTGGCGCACCTTTTGGAGACGGCTGGCTTGTTTTTGTTTATGTATTAAAAAAAAACAACTATATTAAAGCAGGTTAGACATTAAGCAAAAGAATGTCACGGTGTAAATATCATACATTACTTCCTTCATGGCAAGTTGTTATACAGTGTAACCCGGATATAAGAGAGTTGTCGGGACCGGAGACGAGGTCTCTTATATCCGGATTTCTCTTATATCCGGGTTTGGTCTTTTTTGTTTAGGTAAGTATGGGAACACTTTGGGACCAGAGAAAATCTCTCTTATATCCGGGTCTCTTATATCCGGGTTACACCGGGTTATATTAAACTTAGCAGAGTTGTTATTTTTTAGAAAACTTCAGCAAGGTTGACACATGACAAGAAATCTCTAGTCATCCCCCCCACTTCGACGCGCTCAAATATACTACGAATATATAAAATAAACAAAAAAACAAGGGACATTTATCGAGCCTGAAACTCAAAATATTAAGATGTCTAATACAAGAGTGTGCTTGATAATTGCGGATTGGATGTTTACTCAATATGCGATAAACTGGAAATAAAATAAAGCAGGTCGTAATAAAAATGGATCAAAAAATCCTTTCAGGAGTCAAAAGTGTGAATTTAATAAACAGTGTGGTTTTATTAAGTTCTTTAAACTACCTCCATGCCCTGCCGGTTGTGGCTTGAGAATACACCTCTGCAAAGAGTTAAGACACCCCCCCTGCAAATGAGGTGTTCTAGACGATAAACTACGTCCAGCAGCAATGCTTCTGATCAGGCGGTTTTGAGGAATGTCGAACTAACTCTTAATTGCTGGTATTCCCAAGTCCACCCTGACCCAAGGTGGTGGCACCTGTTAGGGTCCCAGCTATCGGCAAATAGTTAACCACCCAAACTGGGGTCAAAACACTATGAAAGTGTAAAAATAGGTTTTAATTCCACCAATACATTTTTGCGAAAAATAATAATACCAGCAATATGTTTTTGAAAAAAAATTATCGGCAATACATTTTTGAAAAAAATATTACCAGCAATAAAAATCTTGTCGGCATTAAATAACCCATTGAGTATATGCTGTATGACAAAACTAAGCAAACTAAACTAAAATACTCCGTTTTTATTAGGCATCAAAGAGAACTAAGACTCACTACTAATAAGTAAACCAGATAAGCTTGTTAACCTTTACTCCTTTCTGAAACTCCCTAATAGTTAGTTAGTTGATTACTTAGCTGAGTTTATATGCTTTTTTAAAAACCTGATATAATAATTACTCATTTGAAATAATTATGCATTAATTAAAGTAAGGTTAATATTGATGCAAAGACAAACATATAGGTCATACGATGAGGAATGAATTCACAATCAGAAAAAAAATATTTTCTAAATATTATCCTAACCCAACTTTTAAAGCAAACTGATTTATAGGTTTAAACTTTTTGTTTTATTTCTGTCGCTATTATTTTTCTAAGATGGCGAAGTTTGTTCTCGCCTTCTCACGCGAGAATATTTACGAGGCCCTATTGTTTGCCGAGACATCACCAGTGTGTGAAATAATTTTTGTGCGCGTTGATTGGGCGAGGTGCTGCACTAATCAACCCCATTTTAACACATTGTAAATTATCGGTAATTTATGCAAACGCAAATAAAATATAAAAAAATATTTAGTACTTCATAAATCCACAACCATCTTTTTTTTTTTTTTTATTAGTGTACATATGCTAAAATAATTACTTTGTTTATCCGTAATTATTTATAACTCGTGAGTATGGAAAAATTGATGTTCATTTGCATCAACAATTATGCATGTGTTTTTCGTAATCAATATTTTTTTCTTTTGGATCAGTTAATTCTTAATGTGCCGTGTCTCTTCAGGATTTAAACGATCATGGCTCTCCGAAACATCCCGACTAAGCAATCTTTGAATTTTGACCATCTCTCTTTCTCCATATTCTACTATCCATTCACTAATCTTTTTAAACAGGTTACTCACTGTTTCCAACTGCTTCTCTTGTCTTCATTATACCATAGGAGGGTTAAATTATCTACGCTTTCTTTCCTCGTGTCTTGTTCAAGAAATTTCAGCTGTCTCTTTCATATTGTAAGTATAAGTTTCCTCATAGATCCTTTTTTTTTTTTCTTAAAACTCTTCGTTGTTAACATTTTTAGTGTGTGGTATCGTTAACATTGGTTAGTAGAAAAGCATTTCTGTTGCTTCCAGGCTTTTCATCTGTGAGGAAACTCTCCAGTATCTACAGGCATATGGAAGGTTAGATATTACGTAGCAATTCAGCACTCTTTTTATTATTTTTAATATGATCTTCTATTTCTTTTTTTTATCATTTCACCAACAACAAGGCAATAAAGCTACTAAGACGCAAGGGGATACCGACTTTGAAAGAATATGAGAAAAAGAAAAATTAACGAGAGACTGTGGAGTAATGGGTAGCGGCTCGGATTGAGGAATCGGAGAGCCGAGTTTGAATTTCAGTCATATCCATTACATTCACTTACATGCTAATACCCTTGGAAAAGGCATGAATCCTCTTCTTCTCCCCCACCCCAACAGAAATAGCAGAACAAACCTAGTTGTATAGCCTTGGATGGCAACTGGTCTACTGCAGAAAGAAAGGGCAACCTACTGCGGGAAAAAAATCTCCCTCGTCAGTCATGGATCGAAAGATACATGATCGCGCATGGCACATAACTGACTGAAGGAGCGAGAACAATAATAGTATATCATTTCAGGGAGCAGAAAATAAGGAGAGTCATTGTAGATTTTGAAGATCAAAGTTGATTGGAAAGCAAGAAGCCGGAGGAGAGTGTTACAATTGGGAAGTGATGATTGTTTAGAGTCTATTTCTACGTTGATATCTATATCATGTTACACCCTAGATGAGAAAGGCACCTCGAGCCGGAGTAATGGTCAGCAAGCCTGTCTCGCTAAAACAATTACGACTGAATAGTGAGTTCGATCCTCACTGGGTGCCCTCCTCTTCGACCTTGTGCCCCATCTAAGCTACGTTCGGAAAATCACTACATGAGATATAGGGTAACCAAGTTGCAGTACCAGGTAAATTTTCTTAATCTTGGGAAAGCTATCAATCCATCTCCCTCTCACAGCTATGGGTTAAATAGTAAAACTTGCATTCTAGAAAATCGTTGTTATTAAAAAAAAAAACAGGTTAAAGCAATATTTACTCGCAAAAAGAATATTCTTACAATCATGAGAAAATATTTTAGCTTTAACCTTTCAAGTCCACATTCGCATAATTGATGTATACATCAAAATATTATTGTTCGTTTCAGTAGACATATCTAAATGACTTTGACTTAGAAAAATAATATTATTGAATGTATTATTATAAATATAGCAATGGGACACTATGTCCGCTTCATCCCATATCAATTCGTTTTGGGGACAATTATGTTGCAAAAGTGTTGATAAACCGTAAGAAAAACAAATCAGTCAAAATTATGTGCCAATACAATCCCTACGATTTAAGCGTGTGCTTTCTTTTGTGAGTGTTGCTTTAGGTTTAATAACTGTTAATAAGTCTGCGTAGTAATGAGCCTGGTTGCGATTAATATAAAAGGTGATATAATGTCGACGCTATAGGGACAGTTTATATCTTGTATATTCTGCAACATAATCGATTTAAATTTTAGCAGATTGCGAATGACAAGAAAAACATAAGTTTTGTTACATGCAATAATTCTTTAATATGCCTAGAGTCGTGAAGAGTAAGGGAGATATTATGCATGATATATGAGTTTGTTATAAAGTCGAGTTGAGCACAAATCTTTCTCTCAGAAACAAGTGACATGTACAATATGTGTATTGCTATATAGATACACATACAAACACAGACACACACACGCGCGCGCGCGAAAGCACCTATATATTCATTACAGTTAAAAAAAATTGAGGCGACCCCTGGTAATTTTTTAATTGGCCTCAAAAGTAGTTTTGTACTTTAAATAAGATAAAATTGTTATACATAGTAAAAAAAAAGTGAGATATGATTTTTATTAGAAGTTTTATAATGATAAAAAGAAAAAAAATTTGCTCTCGTCAAAATATTCTCATTTGGCCTTGATTAATACAGCACAAATTTTTGGCACTCGTTGCAAAAGGTTCTCAAAGTAGAAGTTTGATAATTAATCCCATTCTTTTTTCAAGGACTCGAAGAGATGTTTTTTTTTTTTTTCATTTTTGATTAGACAATCCATTCAGTATTAATGCTGGGGGTTGCTTCAAACTTTTGAATAGTAATGTATATCAAAAGCTAACATCGAAATCATTGGCCTTTCAAAATAAAATTAAAAATAATTAAATATATAAAAAGTACATAAATGACCAACAACAATACCAAAGACATTAATTCAATTTTGTTCATACGCCAAAAAACAACTTACGTCACGAGAGCGTCCTCCATAACTTTCATACGATGTCATAAATGGCGCCAAGCTCCATCGGAAATATCTAAATTCTCAGTTATTCTATATCAATGATTCCCAAACTGGGCGCAGTAATATTTTGGTGAGGCATGCGTAGGATGTGCACGCTTCGGCTTACTATACCAACAGAATAAGCGTGCAATTCGAGAATGAATTATTCAGAGTAAATTGTTTTCTACGTCCTGGGCAAGACGTTAAACTACACCCAGCAGCAAGGCATCTGATCAGGAGGTTTTGAGGAGCGTGGAACCACTTCTTAATTGCTGGTGTTCCCAGGTCTACCCTGACCCAGAGTGGTAGCACCTGTTAGGATCACAGCGATGGGCAAATAGTTAACTATTACCAGCAATACTTTTTTGAAAAAAATTATTACCCGCAATACAATTTTGAAGGAAAAATATTACCAGAAACAGATTTTTGACAAAGCAAAATATTACCAGCAATAAAAAATGTTGTCGGCATTAAATAACCAATTGAGGTTGATATGCCGTAAAACAAAATAAACCAAACCAAATTGTTTTCTAGTGAGCTCAAATTTCATTTTGCATTATTATTTCATGATTAAAATGATCAAAGTATATTACAGAATAAACTTTCATTTAAATATTTTATATTGCTGCCTTTCAGTTCTCTATCATAATTTTAGAAACTATATATATATATATATATATATATTTAACTATCTTTTTGTTTTTTTAAATTTTTCTCTTTCATGGACGCCATGGTCTTTGGAGGCTTCTTTAGAGAAGTTAATGACGTTTTAAGTTTCCATCACGTGAATTGCAGTAAAATTTTGAATATGTAAGAATTAAATATTAAAGGAGAGGGGCACCAGAATTTTAGAAATTTGAAAGTGGGGGATGGCCCAAAATCGGTTGGAAACCACTGCTCTATATACAACCCTTTCTAAGATCAATTGTTTAAAACGACTTTAAGTGAAGCCTGTGAATCATAACGAATTTCACGCTTCTAACATTGTGAACTGAATAATAAAAAATGACTGTACCAAATAAGAAACCAGATCACTTGAAGACTTTCAACAGCAGCAACAACAAAAATAAATATGACTTTTAACTCGAAGAGAAAATAATGAGATAATCAAGATGTTAACATCACGCTTCAGATAAAACTGGAAAAGGCATTAACAGCTACAGGGTTTGAGAAATCTGTTTTCCTGAAAGATTATTTTAAGAGAAAAAATTATAAATTTCAACAGATGATAGTACATACTGCTCGGTAAATGAATGCAAATGTTTCCTTATAAAGAAACGACTAATTTCACCATACTAAAGTTCTCCTTTTATTTATTCGTGAGGTTTTCGAATATTCTAGAGCGTTCTCTACTTCAAAGTTTAAACACATAATGAATTGTAATTCTTGCAGAGAAGATAACATTGACATTAGAAGAACAGCGATTATCAACTGAACAAACTTGATTCGTTTCCTGTGGTGTATCAAAATCTGGCAGGTTATTTAAAGCCAGAAAGTATTTTTAGACTGTAAGAATTTTTTTTAGATAATAATGATTTAGTGATACAATTTTTACTAATTAACCGATAGCTGTTGGAGAACAGGTAGATTTATACCATTCACAAAGGTATTTGCGCGTAGTTGAATATAACATACCGAACAGAAATTGGAACTCAGATCTCCAATTAACAATTCCGAGCCATTATCCATTACACCACCTGTATATCCGAGCTTACAGCATCTCGTATTTCTAAGCGGTTACCCATCTAGTTATGATCAGGTCTAACGTTGCTTAACTTCAGTGATCGTATGTGGGCCGGTGTTACAACTTGATGTGGCCCTAAGCTTTTTATTTATATTGCAAGCACTATCAATAAAATACAATTCACACCCTTAAGAATTTTGAAGAGCTTAAAAGACATGCACTACTTTTGTGACTTCGCAGAAGAAAAGGGAACTAGAGCTGATTGATAAAAGATATCTTCAAAGTTAGTGAAGATGAGAAATCAAAGTCATTGAGAGTGTGCATTCAAATCGAAACAGCTTTAATGATGATGATCAGAATCAGGAGGAGTAGGAGGTACTGACTTCTTACGAGGAGGAGGTAATGACTTCTAAGGTGAAGGAGGTATTGACTTATAAGGAGGAGGAGATAATGACGTCTACCGAGGAGGAGGTAATGACTTCTAAGTAGGAGGCTGTAATGACTTCTAACGAGGAGGAGGAGGAGGAGGAGGAGGTATTGAGTTCTTACGAGTAGCAGGTAATGGCATCTAACGAGGAGGAGATAATGACTTCTAAGGAGTGGGAAGTAATGACGTCTATCGAGGTGGAGCAAATGACTTCTAACGAGGAAGCGGTAATGACTTCTAATGAGGTGGAGGTAATGACTTCTAAGGAGGAGGAGGCAATGACTTCTAAGGAGGAGGAGCTAAGTACTTCCAAGCAGGGAGAGGTAATGATTTCTAAGGAGGATGCTGTAATTACTAGTAAGGAGGAGGATGTAATGAATTCTAAGGAGGCGGAGATAATAACTTCTAAAGAGGAGGAGGTAATACATTTAACGAGGAAGAAGTAATGTCTTCTAAGGAGGAGTAGGTAATGACTTCTAAGGAGGAGGAGGTAATGACTTCTAACGAGGAGGAGGTAATGACTTCTAAGGAGGAGGAGGTAATGACTTCTAACGAGGAGGAGGTAATGACTTCTAACGAGGAGGAGGTAATGACTTCTAACGAGGAGGCAGTAATGACTTCTAACGAGGAGGAGGTAATGACTTCTAACGAGGAGGAGGTAATGACTTCTAACGAGGAGGAAGTAATGACTTCTAAGGAGGAGGATGTAATGACTTCTAAGGAGGTGGATGTAATGACTTCTAACGAGGAGGAGGTAATGACTTCTAACGAGGAGGAAGTAATGACTTCTAACGAGGAGGAAGTAATGACTTCTAACGAGGAGGAGGTAATGACTTCTAAGGAGGAGGAGGTAATGACTTCTAACGAGGAGGAAGTAATGACTTCTAAGGAGGAGGAGGTAATGACTTCTAACGAGGAGGAAGTAATGACTTCTAACGAGGAGGAGGTAATGACTTCTAACGAGGAGGAAGTAATGACTTCTAAGGAGGAGGATGTAATGACTTCTAATTATTGACTCCGGATTTTGAGAGTTATAACACTTGTCTTTTGTCTCCGAGAAACTAAGATTAAAGAATGGCTTTCTATTAATATTGGAGATTGACAGCACAAGTTAATAGCTTTGATGATAATAAATATTATGGAAATGGTTTTGTCATCAATATCAAATAGAAAAGTAGCATGCATTTAACATGCATTTAACAACCATAGTATACACATTGAACAATGACATTAACATAATTATCAATACGTTCCATGATTTCCCGTTAAAGAATTCAATAAATTTCAAGACATGCAGCATTTTCGCAAGTTAGCAAAGTGTAGGAAGGTTTGAAAAGACAGATGAAAGTTATTTAGAAAGTTGCTTGAAGCTGAGAAATCACACTTATTTGCACTGTGCTTTCTAGTAGAAGCAGTTTTCATTATGAGGGTAAAGTAATTTTCCTCCCAGTTACTTCTGTGTAGACACTTGCCTTAATGATATCCCCAAGGAACATTTCTGTCACACACACACACACACACACACACACACACACACATATATATATATATATATATATATATATATATATATATATATATATATATATATATATATAGTAATTTATCGAGTCTAGAAGAATCCTCAACAGAATGCAGAAAGCACTGGACGGCCGTTTCGTCCTATTTGGGACTCATCAGCAATACGCATGCACTATCGAGAATTGAACCCGGACCGTTATGATACAGTTGTCATGCCACTGGACCAAAGGGGCTCGATGACGAAGAAGACACTGATTGACTCGATATGGCGCCACTACTCACTAAATGCCCCAATAGCCACTTCTTCTTTCCCCAAGCCGCTCCCTCCGGAGCATTAGAAGCTGGATCAAGCAAGGATATACAAGTGATAAAGTCTGATTCTTGCTCTTGGATGCGCACTCAGGCCAGGCAAACAAATTGTTTAATTTTGTATAAACGTATCCAGCCAAAACATCCTACTGCATCTTACTAACTTTTACACACTTGAGCGTCGAGAATTTTTGTCAAAGATATTTAAATATTACCTGTTACTTCATTACACGTGACACGTATCTAACCAATAAGAAACAGTCAAACGCAACATGCTATTAATCTGCCTCTCTTTGCTATTTATCATAATCTATCATTACTGATAAAGCTTTACAAAGTGAAACACGTTAGATTAAGACCTGCAATCATCTTTCCAATGGTCAGCTTTATCTATACGCATACTTAAAGAAAAGGGACATAATGAAAAATATAGTTAGCATCAGTGGCTTTGCGCTTCTTCGCTAAGTGGAGTATGCAAAAAGAAGTTAATTATTTAGATGTGTTTTCTAATTTTTTTCCTGGTGTCTTGGCTTGTGTAGAAACATTTATAGTGTCGTTGACGCCTCAGAATGCCAATAAATTCATCATTTTCAAAATATCGCTCTCGGACATAATTAGGTCATACAGTTGTGGTGTGGACATCTTTTTGTCTTGAAGATATTGGCTCTCGTTCGTGACAGCAACATACTCTCCGTAAGGGAAACAGTAACCATTCTACATTCTTGGTTTTAATAAATTTACCATTTGATCTTGACCTTTAATTTCTTATATTTATGTGATTTACCATTGCCCTATCAATATATTAATATTGTACAATTTACATAAATATTGCTTATCGATAATACATAGAGAATATTTATTGAATTTATCTTATATATATGTATATCAAATATGTGGTGCAATTCAATTTACATTACAATGAATCTTTCATACAAAAAGTAGATTAGTAAAGTTAATGATATAAAATGGCGCAAGGAAAATTTTAAAGTTTCATTAACCTATAAATTACTCGATGAATGATCCTTGTTTTAACACATTTAAAAAAAAAAATATTCCGATTCGCATTTAGTTTTTTCGTCTCGGATTCTACCTGGATTTTACTAAAAACAAAATAATTTCCATGTCTGCGGAGGACTGGATGTATAGTTGAAAATACTTGCGTATTAAAAAAAGACCTTATAGAGCTTATAGTTATTAAAAACAGGGATCTAACATTCATCAAGTGATTTATAGGTTATGAAACTTTAAAATTTTCTTTGCGAAAGGATTTCGCCATTTTATATCATTAACTTTACTAATCTACTTTTTGTATGAATGATTCATTGTAATATATATATATATATATATACACCATATATATATATATATATATATATATACGCCAAGTAAACACAACTTTATCAGGCTATAAATAGGAGATGACATAATGTAATGATATGCGACACGTTCGAAATTTTAACATTAACATTTCTTTTGAATTCACTGGTTGTAGCGGTTTTACTCTTTCCTATGAGGGACAATTGGTTTATGTGTGGCTGACCGAGAGTTTTAAAAATCACCTCGACTATTCTTTAGATTTGTACCACATTAACGACTACGTCTGGTGTATCGAATCAGCGGCCCCATAATACCAAGATGTCTTTGAATTTCGCCATCATGGACATTTTGCCTTTAAACTGTAAGAAAAGGTTACCTTTATAAAGTTGTTCTGGTTAATTCCACAATATACTCACTCTCACTCTTACTCTCACTCTCTCTCTCTCTCTCACACACACACACACATACACATATACATATATGAAATATATATACATATATCATTTTGTTCAAAGTGTGTCCGGTGGCGGAAGGGTCAAAAACACCCACTGAAAATGCTTGTCCTATGTTTTTAAGTTAAGTTTGAACAAGAGAATGACTCCTACGCTACTTGGGTAAGTATATTTCACATTGATCAAAGGGGGTCCCCGTAAGGCAGAAAGCCTCCACTGAATTTCTTACTCTTTTGATTTAAATTAAATTTAAATTTGAACAAGAGAATGACTCTACGCTACTTGGGTAAGTATATTTCACATTGATCAAAGGGGGTCCCCGTAAGGCAGAAAGCCTCCACTGAATTTCTTACTCTTTGATTTAAATCAAATTTAAATTTGAACAAGGGAATGACTCCTACGCTACTTGGGTAAGTATATTTCACATTGATCAAAGGGGGTCCCCGTAAGGCAGAAAGCCTCCACTGAATTTCTTACTCTTTGATTTAAATTAAATTTAAATTTGAACAAGGGAATGACTCCTACGCTACTTGGGTAAGTATATTTCACATTGATCAAAGGGGGTCCCCGTAAGGCAGAAAGCCTCCACTGAATTTCTTACTCTTTGATTTAAATTAAATTTAAATTTGAACAACAGAATGACTCCTACGCTACTTGGGTAAGTATATTTCACATTGATCAAAGGGGGTCCCCGTAAGGCAGAAACCCTCCAGTGAATTTCTTACTCTTTGATTTTTAAATTTAAATTTAAATTTGACTTGGGTAAATATTTCACATTGAAAAGGGGTCCCTCCTCCACTGAATTTCTTACTCTTTGATTTAAATTAAATTTAAATTTGAACAAGGAATATTTCACATTGATCATTGAAGGGGGGTCCCCGTAAGGCAGAAAGCCTCCACTGAATTTCTTACTCTTTGATTTAAATTAAATTTAAATTTGAACAAGGAATGACTCCTACGCTACTTGGGTAAGTATATTTCACATTGATCAAAGGGGGTCCCCGTAAGGCAGAAAGCCTCCACTGAATTTCTTACTCTTTGATTTTAATTTAAATTAAATTTAAATTTGAACAAGGGAATGACTCCTACGCTACTTGGGTAAGTATATTTCACATTGATCAAAGGGGTCCCCGTAAGGCAGAAAGCCTCCACTGAATTTCTTACTTTTGATTTAAATTAAATTTAAATTTGAACAAGAGAATGACTCCTACGCTACTTGGGTAAGTATATTTCACATTGATCAAAAGGGGGGTCCCCTTTGTAAGGCAGAAAGCCTCCACTGAATTTCTTACTCTTTGATTTAAATTAAATTTAAATTTGAACAAGGAATGACTCCTACGCTACTTGGGTAAGTATATTTCACATTGATCAAAGGGGGGGTCCCCGTAAGGCAGAAAGCCTCCACTGAATTTCTTACTCTTTGATTTAAATTAAATTTAAATTTGAACAAGGGAATGACTCCCTACGCTACTTGGGTAAGTATATTTCACATTGATCAAAGGGGGTCCCCGTAAGGCAGAAAGCCTCCACTGAATTTCTTACTCTTTGATTTAAATTAAATAAATTATATTTCAAATTGATGGGTCCCAAGGCAGAAAGCCTCCACTGAATTTCTTACTCTTTGATTTAAAAAATTAAATTTAAATTTGAACAAGGAATGACTCCTACGCTACTTGGGTAAGTATATTTCACATTGATCAAAGGGGTCCCCGTAAGGCAGAAAGCCTCCACTGAATTTCTTACTCTTTGATTTAAATCAAATTTAAATTTGAACAAGAGAATGACTCCTACGCTACTTGGGTAAGTATATTTCACATTGATCAAAGGGGGGTCCCCGTAAGGCAGAAAGCCTCCACTGAATTTTTACTCTTTGATTTAAATCAAATTTAAATTTTAAACTTTAAATTTAAATTGATGAACAAGGCAGGCCTCCAATGATTTCTTACTTTGATTTAAATTAAATTTAAATTTGAACAAGAGAATGACTCCTACGCTACTTGGGTAAGTATATTTCACATTGATCAAAGGGGTCCCCGTAAGGCAGAAAGCCTCCACTGAATTTCTTACTTTCTTTAATTTAAATTAAATTTGAACAAGAGAAAATTTGAACAAGAGAATGACTCCTGAATTTTACTCTTTGATTTACAAATTTAAATTTTGGGTAAGTATATTTCACATTGATCAAAGGGGGTCCCTGTAAGGCAGAAAGCCTCCACTGAATTTCTTACTCTTTGATTTAAATCAAATTTAAATTTGAACAAGAGAATGACCCTACGCTACTTGGGTAAGTATATTTCACATTGATCAAAGGGGTCCCCGTAAGGCAGAAAGCCTCCACTGAATTTCTTACTCTTTGATTTAAATCAAATTTAAATTTGAACAAGAGAATGACTCCTACGCTACTTGGGTAAGTATATTTCACATTGATCAAGGGGTCCCTGTAAGGCAGAAAGCCTCCACTGAATTTCTTACTCTTTGATTTAAATTAAATTTAAATTTGAACAAGAGAATGACTCCTACGCTACTTGGGTAAGTATATTTCACATTGATCAAAGGGGGTCCCCGTAAGGCAGAAAGCCTCCACTGAATTTCTTACTCTTTGATTTAAATCAAATTTAAATTTGAACAAGAGAATGACTCCTACGCTACTTGGGTAAGTATATTTCACATTGATCAAAGGGGGTCCCCCGTAAGGCAGAAAGCCTCCACTGAATTTCTTACTCTTTGATTTAAATCAAATTTAAATTTGAACAAGAGAATGACTCCTACGCTACTTGGGTAAGTATATTTCACATTGATCAAAGGGGTCCACCCTCTTTGATTTAAATTAAATTTAAATTTGAACAAGAGAAAACGCCTTGGGTAAGTATATTTCACATTGATCACTGTAAGGCAGAAAGCCTCCACTGAATTTCTTACTCTTTGATTTAAATTAAATTTAAATTTGAACAAGGGAATGACTCCTACGCTACTTGGGTAAGTATATTTCACATTGATCAAAGGGGTCCCCGTAAGGCAGAAAGCCTCCACTGAATTTCTTACTCTTTGATTTAAATCAAATTTAAATTTGAACAAGAGAATGACTCCTACGCTACTTGGGTAAGTATATTTCACATTGATCAAAGGGGGTCCCCGTAAGGCAGAAAGCCTCCACTGAATTTCTTACTCTTTGATTTAAATTAAATTTAAATTTGAACAAGAGAATGACTCCTACGCTACTTGGGTAAGTATATTTCACATTGATCAAAGGGGGTCCCCGTAAGGCAGAAAGCCTCCACTGAATTTCTTACTCTTTGATTTAAATCAAATTTAAATTTGAACAAGAGAATGACTTTAACGCTACTTGGGTAAGAACAATTGAGAATGAGGCAGAAAGCCTCCACTGAATTTCTTACTCTTTGATTTAAATCAAATTTAAATTTGAACAAGAGAATGACTCCTACGCTCCCTTGGGTAAGTATATTTCACATTGATCAAAGGGTCCCCTGTAAGGCAGAAAGCCTCCACTGAATTTCTTACTCTTTGATTTAAATTAAATTTAAATTTGAACAAGAGAATGACTCCTACGCTACTTGGGTAAGTATATTTCACATTGATCAAAGGGGGTCCCCGTAAGGCAGAAAGCCTCCACTGAATTTCTTACTTTTTGATTTAAATCAAATTTAAATTTGAACAAGAGAATGACTCCTACGCTACTTGGGTAAGTATATTTCACATTGATCAAAGGGGGTCCCCGTAAGGCAGAAAGCCTCCCTGAATTTCCACTGAATTTCAAGAGAATGACTCCTACTAAGTATATTTTTGATTTAAATTGAAAATTAAATTTGATTTGAACAAGGGAATGACTCCTACGCTACTTGGGTAAGTATATTTCACATTGATCAAAGGGGGTCCCCGTAAGGCAGAAAGCCTCCACTGAATTTCTTACTCTTTGATTTAAATTAAATTTAAATTTGAACAAGAGAATGACTCCTACGCTACTTGGGTAAGTATATTTCACATTGATCAAAGGGGTCCCCGTAAGGCAGAAAGCCTCCACTGAATTTCTTACTCTTTGATTTAAATTAAATTTAAATTTGAACAAGAGAATGACTCCTACGCTACTTGGGTAAGTATATTTCACATTGATCAAAGTAAGGGGGAATTTCCCTTTGATTTAAATTAAATTTAAATTTGAACAAGAGAAACTCCTACTTGGGTAAGTATATTTCACATTGATGAATTTCTTACTCTTTGATTTAAATCAAATTTAAATTTGAACAAGAGAATGACTCCTACGCTACTTGGGTAAGTATATTTCACATTGATCAAAGGGGGTCCCCGTAAGGCAGAAAGCCTCCACTGAATTTCTTACTCTTTGATTTAAATCAAATTTAAATTTGAACAAGAGAATGACTCCTACGCTACTTGGGTAAGTATATTTCACATTGATCACTTGGGGGTCCCCGTAAGGCAGAAAGCCTCCACTGAATTTCTTACTCTTTGATTTAAATCAAATTTAAATTTGAACAAGGGAATGACTCCTACGCTACTTGGGTAAGTATATTTCACATTGATCAAAGGGGGTCCCCGTAAGGCAGAAAGCCTCCACTGAATTTCTTACTCTTTGATTTAAATCAAATTTAAATTTGAACAAGGGAATGACTCCTACGCTACTTGGGTAAGTATATTTCACATTGATCAAAGGGGGGTCCCCGTAAGGCAGAAAGCCTCCACTGAATTTCTTACTCTTTGATTTAAATCAAATTTAAATTTGAACAAGAGAATGACTCCTACGCTACTTGGGTAAGTATATTTCACATTGATCATTTGGGGTCCCCGTAAGGCAGAAAGCCTCCACTGAATTTCTTACTCTTTGATTTAAATCAAATTTAAATTTGAACAAGGAATGACTCCTACGCTACTTGGGTAAGTATATTTCACATTGATCAAAGGGGTCCCCGTAAAGGCAGAAAGCCTCCACTGAATTTCTTACTCTTTGATTTAAATCAAATTTAAATTTGAACAAGTGAATGACTCCTACGCTACTTGGGTAAGTATATTTCACATTGATCAAAGGGGGTCCCCGTAAGGCAGAAAGCCTCCACTGAATTTCTTACTCTTTGATTTAAATTAAATTTAAATTTGAACAAGGGAATGACTCCTACGCTACTTGGGTAAATATATTTCACATTGATCAAAGGGGGTCC
Source organism: Acanthosepion pharaonis (assembly GCA_903632075.3). Taxonomy (NCBI): domain Eukaryota; kingdom Metazoa; phylum Mollusca; class Cephalopoda; order Sepiida; family Sepiidae; genus Acanthosepion; species Acanthosepion pharaonis. The sequence continues at coordinate 2,229,923 of CAHIKZ030004678.1, forward strand.
CCGTAAGGCAGAAAGCCTCCACTGAATTTCTTATGACTCCTATGCAGAATATAGAAGAGTGATCGAAGATGGAGGGTCCCATCAGCAAAATTAAAATGACAAATTATGGACGACAAGTTGAATAAGAAATCTCCAGTCAGAGGTTAGTGCCTTACAATACATATTTGTTGCGACAATTCAAGTGTAATGAAATCAATAAACAATAATGAAATCTGCTCATCAAGTATTGCATTAAATACACATCAAATGCATTTCACTATTATCCACTATCAAAGGAGTCAGATCAAACTGTTTTTGAACGTACACACACACACAGACAGACACACACACAGACATTTTTCCCTTTGATTTAAATCAAATTTAAATTTGAACAAGGGAATGACTCCTATCCAAAATATAAAAGAAGAAAACCAGAAGATGGAGGTTACATCGGCAATATCATTGAGTATTACTGGAATGCATTCTTTTTCTCCACAAATTATAAAAGTGATTTAAAATCAATCATCATTTTCGTACAAAAGATATGCGACTCGCAGAAAGGCGTAGATAATTCGGCTAGTATATATATATATATATATATATATATATATATATATATATATATATATAGATATATATATATATATTGTCAGGAAGGAGACTTCCTGATGTTATCGGTCCAGAGTGGGGACGATTCCAGCGTGTGGCACCTTTGCGAAATGCCTAAAACCATACCACGGGTCGACCATAGTATTGTGAGTGAAAATGGATAGATGGAACACTTGTTGATCTTTCTAGATCACACGCTCTCTCCCAGAAACTGTAACTAAGGTCTGCTCAGCATAGTTGCAGTATACATCACAGGTTGCTCTGTGGGTGTTAAACAGACACAAATGTGCCTGAGTGAGAGTCTGCAATAGGGATTGGCTAGCCGGTTCATTAGACAGGTATCCCCGAATACGAGTGGCCAGTTATTATCATAAATATATATATATATATATATATATATATATATATATATATATATTAAGAAATGGACAAGGTCCGACAATTTATTTATTAAAGACATTTTTTATGTTTAACGTTGTTATTTATAGATACAAGTATTTAAGCAAATGCTCTGTTTATGATAAACAGTATTAAATAACATTTACCGGCCTGAATGTCGAGAATTTTTTCATAGAATGAATATTTTCTATGAAAATTTCCTGTCAAAGAACGAATATTTTCTATGAAAATTTCTCGGACATTCAGACCGGTAAATGTTATTTAATACTGTTTATCATAAACAGAGCATTTGCTTAAATACTTGTATCTATAAATAACGTTAAACATAAAAAATGTCTTTAATAAAATATATATATATATATATATATATATATATATATATATATATATATATATATATGTATGTGTGTGTGCTTGTATGAGTCTGTGTGTTTGTATGTGTGTGTAGAAGTTTACGTTAATTACGATCATTCAGTTTCAAATGCCAGGACAGTAAATCCTGATTTTCAAGATCGCTGAGTAGAACTCGCAATGTTCTCTTGTGTTCAACTTTTAATCTCTATACGTACATTTATATATTTGTGCAGATCATGTCCCATGTGATGTGTTCAACAGAATTGTATGCCGTGCTTTCTAGCCGTGGTTGACAACCAGTAAGAGAAAAAATGTTAGCAGAAAACCAGCTCACTGACCTTCACAGGAAAGCGTTTTTCAAATAATAACGAATAAGAATCTGTGGAGAGTTCTGATCGCCTCCATCATAAAGGTAAAAGAGTATTGCAAAATGCAGGGTGTATTTAGGCATTTTTATCAATATTTGGGCATCTTTTTTATCAATATTTGGGCATCATTTTATGACTATTTGGGCATCATTTTATGTATATATCGGCACCTTTTAATGTATATTTGGGAATCTTTTTTATGAATATTTGGGCATCTTTTTATGAGTATTTGGTCATCATTTTACGTATATTTGGGCATCTTTTATGGATATTTGGACATCTTTTTTATGAATATTTGGGCATCTTTTTATGAATATTTTGGCATCTTTTTATGACTATTTGGTCATCATTTTATGTATATATGGGCACCTTTTAATGTATATTTGGGCATCTTTTTATGTATATTTGGGCATCTTTTCATGATTATTTTGGCATCTTTTTATGAATATTTGGGCATCTTTTTTGTATATTTGGGCATCTTTTTATGTATATTTGGGCATCTTTTCATGATTATTTTGGCATCTTTTTATGAATATTTGGGCATCTTTTTTGTATATTTGGGCATCTTTTTATGTATATTTGGTCATTGTTTTTATGAATATTTGGGCATTTTTATGAATATTTGAACGAAGAAGATTTTTATATTTTTAAGTTAAATTTTGTTCGGTTTCGTTCATTTTTTTTTTTTTTTTTGGCGAGATGAACATCAATTTCTTGTCTTTATGAAAGACATTTTTCGTCTGTTGATTAGCTTCTGTCTATACCTGTGCATTGTATCTTCCATCTTTACATGTCGGCAGGTGTCATGTCGGTATTTTTATTAAGTATTGTATCTTCACGTGTCGGTTCGTGGTGCCTCTTTTTTTCTTTAGTCTTCAACCAAACCTACACACACACACACGCACACACATATATATATATAGATATGTGCGTGTGTGTGTGTATGTGTGCGTGCGTGTGGGTTTGTGAGTGTATGTGTGTGTGCATGTGTGTATGGTTGAATGCTGAAAAAGTTTATGTTTCCTTCAGAAAATTATACGCACAAAGGTAGCCACGCGTACATCGGTTAAAAAACTTACACAGCAGCAATATAAATTAGAACTGCTTTTGTGAAAATAGCGCCAAGTTTTAAGGTATATTGGACACACGATTGCACACATGCTCGTGGTGCCTTAGGAATCTAACGTCTTTGAAAGAGCGATAAAATTGTCCTCTTATAATTCGGTAATGCGATCATATTAATAAAAGAACGAAATCTGAGTTTAATGTTTGAGATCAAAGAGAAATAAGTGGGAATGCGGAGAAGAGAGGCCCCAAGGTGATTCTCGCAGGGTTCTCCCGGAAGAGAAGAAAGAAAGAAAGAAAGAAAGAAAGAAAGAGAGGCGTTAATATAATCAAGAATAGAAAGAGGACGAAGGACAGCCAAGCTGCGAGGCGGGGTGGAAGAGGAACAGAAAAGAGAAGGAAAAACAATGTCACTCAGACTGAGGGTGGGTCGTCGAGAGAAAATAAAAACGAGAAAAAAGAAAGGAAGTAAACAAGAAAGAAAATATATAAATAGAAAAAACATATCCAGAGAATGAAGGACACAAAGTCTATTCTTGATATCTCCCTATGTATGTATGTATGTATTTATTTATTTATTTATGTATGTATGTATGTATGTATGTATGTATGTATGTATCTTTCTATCTGTCTAAATCTGTTCATATTAATCTATATTTTAAGACATTTTTATGTTTATACATTCTTTTTATAGATACAAATATTTAAGTAAATGCTCTGTTTATAATAAACAATATTAACAACATTTACCTGCCTGAATGTCCGAGAAATTTTCATAGAAAACATTCGTCCTCCGACAGGAATCAAACCTGTATCCTATACATTCTTTTTATAGATAAACATGAAAATATCTTAAAATAATTGTCAGACTTTGTCCATTTCATAATGTGTGATGTCATTTGTTTACATTTGGATACGCATTGAGCAGATATGAATGTACGTGAGAGAATCATGGAAGATTGTAGTTTAAAGGCAGTAAAATCGACCTTGCTAACCGAACGACCCTCTGTGGCCCAATCGGTTAAGGCAGGTCAGGCTATATGACGGTTCCGTATAGGATACAGGTTCGATTCCTGTCGGAGGACGAATATATTCTATGAAAATTTCTCGGACAATCAGGCAATGTTGTCAATACTATTTATTATAAACAGAGCATTTAAATATTTGTATCTATGAAAAGAATGTATAAACATAAAACTGTCTTAAAATAATTGTCGGACTTTGCCCATTTCATAATTAATTTATATATCATAATCTGTTCATATCAATATATATCACTTTGTTCATATCTATCTATCTATACTCTTTATAATAGGTAATTTGAAATTGCATTCTATATCGGAGATATTGTTTATAGTAATTCAAAATGACTGTCAGTTACAGACCCCAAGAGATCTTCAGGCCATGTGTCACTACAACTTTTAGCAAGGAGAATGGCTACGTTTCCCAGTTCTTTTGCTCAGTTTTAGGATCTTCATAATGACGACGTTTGTTTAATTATTTCATATTTATTTAGGCTATTATATTTTGAATTAATCCCATAATGAATTTAATTTATTCATTGGTTTTGAATAAACTCTTCGTTTCTAAATATTGTTATTTAATGTAAAGATTATGATAATTTCTGTCTGAATTTCTGCGATGAGGAATTCTCATTATTTACGCGTATTATTTATTTTGCGCTCGTTAGAGCCACTTTAAAACTCGACCTTATGTGACACCTGGTTCCGACCTGGGCGCCCCGGTAGATACCATTTATCCTAACCTTTTTAGGGGATTGGTATTCGTTGAAGCTGTGCCCAAGCAGGTGAGAGCTTTCATCTCATTCAGTATCGCTTCCAAGAAAAAGGGATGAGTTTATTACCCACTGCCTGACACGTCCACAAAAAGTCAATAGCGGAGATGGAGGGGGTCTTAGGTATTTTTACATGGTGTGGCCATTAGACCCACCTTAATACTCGAACTTGTCCGTCACCCGGTTGCAACATAGGCGCCATGGTAGATACCACTAATCCTAACCTTGAAGATGAATACTGTTGTAGAATCTAAATATTATATCCTACTATTATGCTATTGGAGCAGGCGGACAAACACCACACACACACACACACACACACACACACACACACACATATACACAGACACACACACATATACACACACACACACACACACACACACATATATATATATATATATATATATATATATATATATTTAATTAATTCATCGAGTCTGATAGAAAACTCAACAGAATGCAGAAAGCACTGGACGGCCGTTTCGTCCTATATTTGGGACACATCAGCAGTATATATATATATATATATATATATATATATATATATATATATATATATATATATATATACCCAGTATAGACAGGAATCCGACAAAATAATAGGAAAATGAACAAGTAGGAAACAGATCTTAATCTAACATATTTCAGTTTTTTTATCTTGATCTTTTGTCAAAGCTTTAATAAAATGAAACATGAGCTAACAGCGTGGTAGGAGTCACAGTGAGCGAGCACGTAAACTCAATAAGAAGTCATACAGCGATACTTCAATACCAAAGACTGTATATATATATTTTGCTACTAACCCGTATTCCTGGAACTACTAACCTGCTTTACCAGTTTGTATTATTACGTCAATACATTATTTTCATATATTCATTCCTGGCGTTTGTTATTTATTGGTACCGGATTTCAACCCGGAATCCACAACAAAACATGTTAGATATATAGGAGATACACTTACATACATCCAAATACAAGGAAACAAGCATCTTATAAGCATACATATATCCACAAATATCATTCCTATATCCACATATACAAATATATATGCATAGTATATACATAAAATATTACTTAGATATACATAGTTACATACACATATATTATTACACTAATGACCTAATTATAGTTTACAACACATTAATGTCGTGCAATTTGCGTCATAAACAATGATTGTTGTTCATGCCAAAAAGATTTTTTTTATATGTTTATTTTTCGGCCTCCTTGATTTGGAAAACGCACCCCAATCTTCCAAAGTTTTTCTTGTCTCTTTCAGCGTAACAAGGCTAAAGTAATATTCATTTAGCAATAACAAAGTAGCCTACTTAATACATTAAATAATGGCTAATTTATCACCGGGGATAATAATCACTCTGGGAATTTAGGCAAACAATTTTTGTAGTGTTATCATTTACAGGAAGCAGACCTTCCTTATTCGGGTGATAAACGCTATAAAAACCATGTAAAGATATATATATATATATATATTAAGACATTTTTATGTTTATACATTCTTTTTATAGATAAAAATGTCTTAAAATAATTGTCGGACTTTGTCCATTTCATAATGTGTGACGTCATATATATATATATATATATATACGTGTGTGTGTGTGTGTGTGTGTGTGTGTGTGTGTGTGTGTGTGTGTGTGTGTGTTCTGATTCCTTGTAATGGGGCGGTATGCCTGTGTGTTTGTGTGTGTGTGTATATGTGTGTACGTGTACATAGGTGGTTACTGATTCCTCGCAGTGAGACAGTGTGTATGTATGGAGAGGGGATATACACATATATACACGCATGCTGACAAAAACACACGAAAATAGAAATAGATCTAAGAACACACAGGGGCCATTAAATGATAAGAATATCGATAACCACTCCATCATTTCTCGGACCAATCTTAATTGTTTTATAACCCTTCACGCAGAACTCTTCACTGCCAGTTCAAGAAAGACATTTAAGTCACTAACACAGAAAAAGAGAATGTCTCATCTCGAGAATATTTAACATCGAAAAAAATAAGGGAAAAAATTAATTATTTTTAATAATATGTGGAAATCTTCACCCTTTGCCTGATGACGATCGCGAGACCAGAAACGCGTGTAGCAAAATTATGGAAAATAAAGCATAATTTAAAAAAAAAAAATCCACATTACAACCAAAAACGTTTGCGCTTTCTTTCTTCTTTTCTCTTTTCTTTTAATATACACACTTTTCTCTCGTTGAAATTTCTATAACCTCTTCCTATATATATATATATATATATATATATATATATATATATATATATATATATATGTGTGTGTGTGTGTGTGTGTGTGTGTGTGTTAATTTAAACATTTAAAAAAAGAAGCACAAAATGAAAAAAGAAAAAGGAAAAAAGAAAGAAGAGAAAGGAAACAGGACAATGAAAATATAGACATTAAATTAACCCAACCCCGGTATAATCAGAGGGGGAGGCGGAAATGCCTCGCCTAAATAGATATGGTTAATTGGACTATATTTTAAAATTTTAACATCCCAAGTCAGGTTGAAAATGAATCCCAAAATTAAAGACGGCATAAAGACACCAGACATATTTTGTTATTTTTAAATCTTCTTAAATTTTAAATATTTTTAATTTACTTTTTTCTTTATTTAAAATATACATTTATGGTTATTATTTTTCTTATATGTTTTGCTAGGATAAATTTGTGATTTTTTTTTTTTAAGGAGAAAAAATATTTTTTCTTTGGTTTATAACCAATATTTATAATTTTCTTTTTGAATTTCTCAAATTGTTTGAACTCGATTCATTTTCAATATATATACCAATTATTATTTTTCAATTATATACCAACAGATTCTTACATATATATATATATATATATATATATATATATATATTGTCATCCACAGACAGACTGTTTTGCTGTATCACAGGTCATATCTGTGTCTAGATGTACGGTTGCTTCTAGCTAGGAAACCGGACTGAATTGGCGTCAGTCGGGGATTTTACCACTAAGCCGTTGGGATGAAGGTCAATTTAAGCGTATTTATTTTTAGATAAACACGAAGTGACTGAGTGAACACGATTCGATTTATCGAAGAATTTTGCATTATAAGCCGTAATAGTCACTGTTTACAAACCCACACTTCCTCCCCAGGGAGCCCAACTGAAATAAAATTTTCAGGAACATATATATTGTCATCCACAGATAGACTGTTTCTCTGTATCACAGCTCATCAGTGTGGCTAGTCGTCCGGTAATAAATACATACATACACACACACACACACACACACACACACACACATATATATATATATATATATATATATATATATATATATATATATATATATATATATACTCGACTCTCCAGTCGACTCGACGTATGAGGGTCAAGCAGATCAGTTCTTAGGAAACCGACAGCTGAACAGCAACACGAGATTTGATTATAATGGTGAAGGTTTCGTGCAGGACCATCCAAACTTTTTGAAAAAGTGCCGAATACAGAGACCTGGTGCACTACGTGCCACAAGGTACCCAAACGACCCTCCGAAGGTTTTGAATTCAGAGTCGTCCTTCTCCTAGACCAGTTGCTATCCAAGGCTATAGAACCCAGCCTGTCCTGCTATTTACCCATAGCTCGAGGGAGAAGAAGAGAATTCACACCTTTCCCAAGGGTATTAGCACGTAAGTGAATGTAATGGATTCGGCTGGAATTCGAACTCGGCTGAAATTCGAACTCGGCTCTCCGATTCCTCAATCCAAGCCGCTATCCATTACTTCACCGTACCTATATATATACGTACGTACGTGTACGTATACGTGTACGTGTGTGTGTGCCAAGTTAAATGATGCTGGTCAGTGCATAAAGGATTTAAGTATATGAATGTAGTGTTTTCAAAGTAGGTAGACTTTTTATATTTGAAATATAAGAGCAACATAGTCTTCCTATTCTCAATTTGCCTTTTGTCAGTCATTGCTAATCTTGGCAACTACCCAGAAAGGGAAGGAAATGAAGCATTCAGACTTGGGATAACACATTAATGAAGAAGAGATAAATAAAAAGAGAGTGAAAAGAAGAGAAAGTAGAAACAGTGACGTTGGTGAAGAAATTATGAGCTGAATAATTGATCGTACAGCAGGCATAAAACAGTATGAGTCCAGGGAGAGTTAGAAGAAGAAGAAATGAGTTGAATACATAAAAACCGATACAAGACTATCAAATACAGTGAGGCTAAGTTGCATTTGAGTTTGTTTTTTTTTCTCTGGAAAATTCAATAATCATTGTTTACACCATATTTGTTTCACTATAGCTAAGATTAAATAATAACTTGTATGTCCTTTACTTTTCTTACTATCATTCTCTTTCTCACTCTGCTCCCCAATCTTGACTCTCACTCTCTTGATATATATATATATATATATATATATATATATATATATATATATATATATATATATATGTTTGCAAATATATTGATATAATAGGAAAGAACCGTTAGATTTATGATCCGAAGTTCTTTCGTATTTTTGGTTTTATTGTTAAAAAAACAGTGCGCAAGAGTAGAGGCTAGATTATAATTATTTAAAAAAACAATATTATTCCATCGCGACACATACCTTACTGTGTTTCGAAACTGGTCAGCAGTATTTAAGTTTAATTTCAACAATAAACCTTAACCACTGGGCGGCAGTTTTATTCTCAAATGGCTTCCATAACAATGCTTGAGGATAAAACTGCCACCCAGTGTTTAAGGTTTAATAACTACCAAACTCCATCCGTAACATACATATAATATCATCATCCATATGTAAAAATGGCTAAAAATAATGGAAGTATTATCAATGAAAAAGAAAAAGCTAAAATTCAATAATATCAACTATGATCACGTTCACAACGTACTGACCGTGTTTGGAAAATAAAACATTCCTAAAGCTCTAAACATCAAACAATCCATATATTCAGTTAAAAGTAAAATAAAATCCGGTGAATAGTAGAACTAAGTACTTCCAAAGATCTGTTAGCATTAAAGTCATTATTCTATGATTGTTTATCAACATTTTCCTTATCATAGAATGGTCCTGAAGAACCACTAGAAAACCAAGTATGCCCTTATATTTATTCATAGGTAGAGGAGATGAGATCAAATTATAGATTACCCAAAAGCGCGAAGTGATCACTAAGTTTCGACTGGAATTTGAACTCAGTCTGCCGATTACATTTTCCGCTCCAATAAATAATATTTCACTTTCACGTCCATAAAATCTGATAATGTTTATATTCGCAACAGTTAACAGCTTTAGCAGGTTTTTATTAACGCCAACGGACAAGATTTGTTTGCATATTTTTTTGTTTCTTTCACTTATTTTCATGTAACATAAATGATGTTTGGTTTCTAGTGGATATAAAAATGCGCCTATATTTGTTCCAGCGCTGTCAAAACTCATTGGCCATTTTTAGGAGGAAATATATTATGCTTTTGATACATCGTGGTTTTTCCATCATAGCGTTTTGGGTTTTAGAACATTATATATTTAAGTAATATTTCCACGGTTGATAGCATCATTTGCGAGCCGCTTATAACAAATGTAGTGCCGCTGTTGGTATCACGTATTTTGAAGTTTTCTTTTTATTAATTTATTAATATATTAAAATAAAAAAAACTATATATATTTTTGATAAATCCCAAGTGGAAGGATATTCATTGTTAATGATTATAACTTAAAAGATTTGTTGTCGTTGTATCGTATATTTGTGCTGTCTTCGAGTATGTTTCTTTAATATTAGTAGAGATTTGTTTGTTTTTGTGATATGTTCGCTAATATGGGAACTTCCGCCGTCGTTTTCTGATGAATAGTATATTTGTACGTATTGTAGTCATTTCACTAATAGTAATTAATAATGTTAGAATTTTTTAATAGTTAATTTTGTATCTGTCTATATTTCTGAGATGAGGTATTATGTACACTATTTACATTATTCGGACTATTGTCTTCATTTTTGTCGCCATATTTATCACAACGTTTCGGCCGTTGTACGCTCCGGCCTTCTTCAGGTGGTTGGAATTTCGAACTGAACCCTTTATTTCGCTCTCCCAATACGCAAATTGCTACAAAACCAAATCAACCTGAAAACACGAGTTATGTTCTTAAATAGTCTAGTCTCTGTGTAATTCACTTTACATCAGCTGTTATGACGTATTTAAGGAACAGTTAGTTGCAATTCTTTCCCGAAAACGAAAATGATTCAACATTTATGGAAACCACGCCACTTGAAAACTGCCAACAGCTGAAACAACTAATATGGGTAACACATATAACTCGAACAGAAAATAATGACTTAATCAAGATGTAAACACCACATTTCGAATAGAAGATTCCGAAAGAAACCCCCGTTGGTAGTAGAAAGAGCGATAAAAGCTACTGGACTTGAAAAAAAAAAGTGATTTAATAGAAAGAATTTATAAATTTCAGCCGAAAACATTACTGGATGCTCAGTCTATGAATGTCAAATGTTTCCTTGGAGGGAAACGGCATTATATTGTTTATATTATTGTTATTTATTTTCTTTAAAATTAATTTTATTTATTCTCTTTCTATTTAAATGTTCGTTGTAGTGCCATGCATAACGACTCGGGGTGATAATTTGGAGAAATGTTCGAAAACCATCTGGGGTCGTTTCATTCACCTACGCGCAAATAGCATTGGAAAAGGTTTCAATCCATGTCTTCTCCCCCTTCTATGGGTTGAATAGCAAGTTAGACTGGGTCCTATAGCCTTGACTGGCAACTAGTTTGTCGCAGAAAGAAATGCAACCTACTGCGAATAAAGCAACCGGTCTACCATAATGGCAACCTCCTGCGGAGAAATCTTCTGCCTAGTCATTCATGAATTGAAAGAGACATAATCGCCCAAGTGTGTCTCACGTATGGTATTTAACTGATATAGATCTGGGGGGTGGCACCTCGAGGTGGTGTAATGGTCAGCAAGCTTGTCTCGCTAAATCAATTACCCCTGGATAGTGTGTTCGATCCTCTCTTGGTGTCCCCATTTTCGGCCTTGGGCTACATCTAAGCTACGCCTAGGAAACCGTTTCGGTACATCGACGTGGTGTAATGGGTAGAAAACTTGCTTCGTTAGAACAATTACAGCTGAGTATTGAGTTCGATCCTCACTGGGTACTTAGACTTTATGCCACATCTAAACTAGGTTTTGAAAATTACCTTAACTGATATAAATTTAAAATCATTTTTATCAATTAGTGATTGTTTTATGTTGCTGAGTTCTTTATAAAATCCAGTGAGTAAAGTCGATAAGGTTTGAGCTGTTAACTAAATTTTATGATTTTTCTCAAATATATTCTTTTATATAATTTAAGAGGCAAATGTTTATACATGTTGTTAATTTCTTAAAAACATTTCAGTGGACGTTTCGTTAGTAGATTCTAACATTGCATCAAGGAAAGACATTTTATTATTTCTACTTATTTCATAGTTAAAGATAGATGTCAGAAATACTTTCAAAATGGACGCATTTTTTAATTTCATGTACGTTTTTAGCTGATAGATTTGTATATACCACGTATGTAGAAATAATTGAAATCATAATCACAGAAAGAAAAAAGGTATAAATAAAATGTCTTTCGATCTGGGAAATAATGTATTGAATATATTCAAGAATTGATAGACATAGAAGCTTAATTCATATACTATCGTAAGAGGCATTATATTCCGTCGTAAGTGTTCTGAACATGATGTCTATACGCCAGATCATGATAGCAATGTATAACGTTCTAAACACCAAACTTTCGTTCTTAAAAATGATCGTTGAAAGTAATTGAATATATCATATATATATATATATATATATATATATATAGATAGATAGATAGATAGATAGATAGATAGATAATATATGTATATGGGATATATATACGTAAAAAAATTTAACGGTAACGTTATAAGAAAAAAATCTAACACAAATTATCAAAAGAAAATTTTGCCCTACATTTAATGTATATGCTCTGTTTTAATAAATTGAGCTCTTTTTGTGGATCAGTTTTAATATTTTATATTATTAGGATTCACTTGGATTTTTTACCAACGGATCATTATCTATCTATCTATCTATCTATATATATATATATATATAATAAAGTACGGATGTTGCGTATTATAATTATATAATTTAATGTATATAATGTTGAAACAAATTTCTGACAATAATTAACTAGATCAACAATTATTGAATAAGTAATAATACCGTTCTATATTAATGGAGGTCAACTCTGAGTTTCGTAATTTCACATTTCTCAGTACTTATACATACACACACACACACACACACATATATATATATATATATATATATATATATATATATATATATATATATATATATATATATATATATATAGGTGAGCATGTGTGTCTGTACATATGTGACTTAACGGTTCAGGAAACTTTCCCATGAAAAAGAAATTACTTAGCCTAACACCTGAAAACCTAGTTTTGTTTCACCGGCATGTTTCCTGCAATGTAATCTCTTTGTGAACCACCACGCTGGGTGACAAAGTCTACAGCTCACAAAGACTAGCTGCAAAAGTCAATAATGCATTCGCTTCGCGCGTTCTTTATTCTCTCCCTCTCTCTTTATGTCTCTCTCTCTCTTTCTCTCTACACACACACACACACATATATATATATATATATATATATATATATATATATCAAACTCGTATACGAAGTCTGATATAAACCATATCGGGACGGTTGCTATAAAAAGAAATCTACAACACATATCAATTCGGCATTTAATCTCCTTCGAAGTGTCCCCCTTCTGAAGCCACACACTTTATGTCGATTCCATTGACGGAAGAATTCCTGGAACTCCCTTTCTGTTATAGCAATCATCTGCTTCGTCACGTTCTCTTGGATTTCTTTGACATCTTGAGATCTTGTTCCTTTCAAGTGAATATTGTGGTTGTCGAACATAGGGAATATTGTGCTTAAACCAAAACTACTGCATTTTCTGCCCTGAATGGGAAGGTGCGTTGTCATAGTGGTGTTTCCACTCACCGAGCACATGGAACTATGTCCTTTTCTGACAAGCAGATTCCTGAAAAAGTCGCAACTCACCGCAGTACTATTCCTTGTTTACTCTGATCAGGTGAAGCCTACTCATTATAAACATTGCTCTTGCATTCGAAAAAAAACTTTCAACAGTTTCTTACAATATCTTCGACTTAATGGTGATTTCTTTGGTCTCAGAGCAGTTGGGGTCTTCCACTGCTAAGACTGAGTTCCGGTTTCGGGGTCATAGCCACGATTCATCACCTGAGCAAGAACGTAATATCCTAGTGAGGATGCACGACACAGTTAAAGGTCAATCTGTGCAATATGGCTTCACTTAGCGTTCTTTAGCTCTGTTACCATAGCAAGAGTCCCGATAACTCGTATGTATAAATACTGTTCGAACAATCTAAACATACATAAAATTATTAAGAGCTATCTAAATTTTATTTTTTATTAAAGTTAATGAAGTTATTTTAATGTCCTCTCGCAACAAATCTAACTTAAAAATATTTATAGTCTGAGGCCCAGCATCCTTGAAAGCCGATAACAAATAATACCTTATTACATATAAATAACATTCTAAATTACAATAGAACCTCGGTTCACGAATTTAAATCTTTCCTGAAAGCCTTTCGTAACTCGAATTGTTCGTGAACCGAAACTATTTTTACAATAGGAATCAATGCAGAGAAAAAGTCACAGTACAATCAAATGGGAAAAGAAAAGCACATCGCATGACGGTCTTCTCAGAAATCAATGTTGTTCGCGAATCGAAATTTTTTCGATAACCGAGGCATTTTCATCTCGACATGTGAGAAGTTCGAGAACCGAGGTTTCTCTGTAATAATATCCAAAAAAATCTGCCACGCCTACAAGATTATCTTTATTCCACGGTATACATCTTTTAGTTTGGATCGTGACATACGACGTTTAGTTGCATTTTGTTTAGTCTTAAAAAATAATGATATAATATACATCTTAAAACACATTTGATTTTCTTAACTCTCTTAAAACTCTTAACGGTGACACATACGATCTGTATGCTTTAACTTTACAACATCAATTTTGGTTAATTTATCGATACGGAAAAACCACAAGAGCGAAAAAACATTGGCACATGAAGATCATTAAATATAATATATATTGCTTTCAAAAACGGATATTAAAAAGAACTGTTGCCAAAATATACTGAATATATGTATATGTATACCTAGGATGGAGTCTGCTTGGCACTTGGGACGCTTACAGGACACTGAACTCCAAATCAGGCACTTGTTGAAGGCAAACGTCCGTAGTGAAAGTCACACAAAATGACTGCTTCAAGAACACGCTTAGGAAGGTCGATATAGAGAGCAGGGTTCGAGATGATATTGTGCCTGAAAAGTTCTCATTGGAAGACACTGCTGACGAATTAACAACTTTGAGATAAAACACGACTGAATACGCATGGACAAAACGGACTGCTTGCTACATGGAGAAACTTAATCCTCTTCTCCAGAAAATGTGAGGATGTGAGCGTGTATGGATTTCAAAATCTGTATTGATTTGTCACTCACATTGCCGCAACGAAAACTCTACTATTATGAGGACCCGCCTCATTTCGCTTGCAATCAATGTAACAATGTGTGCAGGTCAATATTAGAGATATGTGTGTGTGTGTGTGTGTGTGTGTGTGTGTGTGTGTGTGTGTGTGTGTGTGTGTGTGTGTGTGTGTGTGTTTTGGTTGTGTGTTATTAAAGGAATAAAATAAATCTCTACGTAACTTATGTATAAATCCGTATTACATGCATAGGTTTATCGCCAGTCTTAGGCAGATTTTCTTAATGAATTGTTCATATATATATATATATATATATATATATATATATACTCGACTCTCCCGACGAATTCAACGTATGAGGGTCAAACAGATCAGTTCCTAGGAAACCGACAGTCCGACAACAGCACATGCAATTTGATTATAGTGGTGAAGGTTTCGTGCAGGACCATCCATACCTACGTACCACAGAGTCCCCAAACGAACCTCCGCAGGTTTTGAATTCAGAATTGTCCTTCTCCTAGACCAGTTACCATCCAAGTCTGTCCTGCTATTTACCCATAGCTGGAGAGAGGAGAAGAGGATTCACACCTTACCCAAGGGTATTAGCACATAAGTGATTGTAATGGATTTAAATGGAATTAGAACTACGTTTCCTCAAACCAATATATATATATATATATATATATATATATATATATATATATATATATATATATTTGCAAATACCAAAGGGGAAAAGGGTATAAAAATAAAGAACCAAGAACATGTACGTTAGCCGAAAATATTCATCACGTATGTAAGTCCAAGACCCAAAAAAAAAAACCCGATACGAGTGAGCAAAATAAAGTGCTCAATACGGTAAGTAGAGCAGACCTGGTTGAAAGAACCAGACAAACCTACCAAGGTTTCACCTAAGCGGATCGTCAGGAAGCCAGCCTTCCCTGACGATCCGCTTAGGTATAACCTTGGTAGGTTTGTTCTTTCAGGTTTAATATATATATATATATATATATATATATATATATATATATATATATATATATATATATAGAGAGAGAGAGAGAGAGATATATGAGTGTGTGTGTTTGTGTTTGTGCCTGTACACATACACATATATATTTAAACATATATTATTTAGATATAACAGAATAAATATTATGTTCGATCATGAGCCATTATAAACTCCGTATATACGCTTTAATTTCAGATGAAAATAAATATATATATATATATATATATATATATATATATATATATATATATATATATGCATTTAGACTATAATATATATGCTTATTGAGGAAAATATGTATATTTGCTGGTCTTTTTGAACTTTACGTATATCTCTTCTGCTGTCGCTGCTATCCATTCCCGACCACCAGGGCATACTTTTAGTAATTTTTTTTGTGAAAAGGACACACATGGATTAGTGAATTTAGTTGATGTGATAGAATAAAAAACTGGAAAAATCGAGCAGAAATTTGATTTTGAAAGCAGACCCCATTGCTTGCGGCCGGTGAAATATTTAAAAAATTAGTGCTGCTCCTAGATTATGTTAATTCCAATAGACAGAATTATACATGGATTTTTTTTTAATCCTGTTACATTAAATATGTAAGCAGTCAATCTGTATAAATTAGTCATCAGAGTTGATCTTTTAGGATTAAGTCCATTAGGAAAAATGTCTGTAACAACATTTTACAATTAGTACTTCCTGGAAAGTTGTTATTAGTGAATAGCTAAATTAAATGATCCATCAACTTCTCTACGTTTCCGTCCTGGCTATGACAATAAACTACATCCGCGTCCTGGGTAAGACGATAAAGTCCGTCTAACAGCAAGGCCTCTGATCAGGAGGTTTTTTAGGAGAGTGGAACTACCTCTTAATTGCTAGTGTTCCCCAGTCCAAGATAA
Source organism: Acanthosepion pharaonis (assembly GCA_903632075.3). Taxonomy (NCBI): domain Eukaryota; kingdom Metazoa; phylum Mollusca; class Cephalopoda; order Sepiida; family Sepiidae; genus Acanthosepion; species Acanthosepion pharaonis. The sequence goes on from CAHIKZ030004678.1 coordinate 2,247,015, forward strand.
ATTTTTGAAGGGAAAAAATATTACCAGCAATATATTTTTGAAAACAAATATTACCAGCAATACGTTTTTGAAAACAAAGTATTACCAGCAATACATTTTTAAAACAATATTACCAGCTATACATTTTTGAGGAAAAAATATTACCAAAGTAGATTTTTGACAAAACAAAATATTACTAATAAAAATTTTGTTGGCATTAAATAACCCATTGAGGTTGATATGCCGTAAAACAAAATAAACCAAATCTCTACGTTAACTGTTGTGACGTACCTATTAAGGGACATATTTGTCTGAAGATGGAACATAGGGCAGCCATGTTGACGAAGTGACTTTCGAATATACCCGTGTATAAGTCGACTTCATTTGTGCGTGATTTTGAACACCGCCAGAAAAAATTACCTGTGTATAGTGCAAACGGTTGCTGAAAATGAATGACTTTTACCCCCTTCAAAAGATTACCTGTGTATAGTGCTACTCCCTATTTATATATATACTGATGATAATAAGTCTCACTATAATCGAGCATATACGGTAAACATTAATTGTGACAGAATCTGTTTGTCAGCAAATGCAACAACAATACATGCAAATTAAAGACACCAAAATCGAGCAAGTATAAACATTTAGATATCTAGCAATTGTTTTAACAGAAGACGGAAAATGTAACACCGAAATCCTAAGGCGTATTGGAAAAAGTGAAAGATGCTTTCCAAAAGCTAAGTAAAGAAACATGTCATTAGAAATAAAGAAATAATTACTGAACTGTTGGTAATATCGATCCTGCAGTATGGTAATTAATACGGGACAATGAAAAAGGTCCTTGAGGCAAATGGGGGTTCTGCAGAATGATGCTGAGGATACCACAGCCTGAACATATGAGCCATTATGAAATTTTAAAGAAAATGGGAAGAGAACACTTATACATTTTAACTTTATAATTTCTAAGGCAAAAGGTAATGGGAAAAGAAGGATTATAAAATTTGACCCTCACAAAACATATTGAAGGCAAGAGGTACAAAGGAAAACTGCATAACCTAACTAAAGAGTTAGTTGTGTAAAATGGTTGGCAGAACAGGGATTAGGAGGATCAAAAAAGAGAAATATTTTTTAAGAACTACAAAGGACCCTAAGCTGTTGGGACAAGTGATCGCAGTACGTCCTGAATGGACAACATGCATAGAAGAAGAAGAGCAAGAAGAAGAAGAAGAAGAAGAAGAAGAGGAAGAAGAAGAACAACAAGAAGAACAAGAAGAAGAGGAGGAAGAAGAACAAGAAGAAGAAGAGGAAGAAGAAGAAGAAGAAGAAAAAGAAGAAGAAGAACAGCAACAAAAACAAGAAGAATAAGAAGAAGGGGAGGAAGAAGAAGAAGAGCAAGAAGAAGAAGAAGAAGAAGAAGAAGAACAACAACAACAACAAGAACAAGAAGAAGAGGAGGAAGAAGAAGAAGAAGAAGAAGAAAAAGAAGAAGAAGAACAGCAACAAAAACAAGAAGAACAAGAAGAAGGGGAGGAAGAAGAAGAAGAAGAGCAAGAAGAAGAAGAAGAAGAAGAAGAACAACAACAACAACAAGTAGATCGCTAAAAATAAAAATAAAAAGTTGGCGGCTACTATGTTATAACTGTGGGGGAGTTACATAGTAAAGTTCCTTATTCTGTGTTTCTCATCTGATCTTATAGAAAGTGTTTTAAATAAAGACTACAGAATTTTAAATATCCCGAAAGTGTTTTAACACTCGATGAAAAATGTAGCACAGTAATCCAGAGCGCATTGGAATAGAAGAAAGATGCCTTCCAAATCTTAAGCAAAGTAATAAGAATCAAGAAAATTTCATTAGAAATAAAGAAAACAATGCTAAACTGTTATGTAATATCAATCGCTCTATATGGAAGTGAATGCCAAACAATTTCCTCATAATTGGGAAAAAAACACTTGGGATAACAGTGATGTGGTTCTACAGAAGAATGCTGACAATACCATGGACGGAATATGTATTTAACGAGGAAGTTTTTCAGGAATATGGAAGCAAGAACCGTATGAAATAAGGAAGTGAAAACTGAAATTTCCGTAACATGATAAGAAAAGAAGGCCTGGAAAATGTGTCACTCAAAAGACATATTGAATGTAAGAGGAACAGAAGAAAGCTACGCGTAACCTAACTAAAGGGTTTGTGTAAATAGAATGCCGAACAAGAAAGGAAACGGATTGTAAAAAGAAAAACTAAGAACTAAATTACTAAGAACTAAATTACTAAGAGCTCCAAAGGAGAGGCGATTGTGAAGAGTAATGATCGCCCGCGTGCTGAAGGAACATGGTAGGAAGAAGATGATTCTATTATAAACATGCTTTAGTTTTTATTTTGCACATACATTTCTTGACTTTTCGCTGGTGCTTATTTTATAGAATGAGATCTAAGTATAAATATTTTTCTGCATATGAAACTTATGTAAAAGTAAAAGAACCTACGGAAAAATAATAATGAAAATGGAGTTTGCTGATTTATTTTTAAAATTAATGGTAGTAATGGTAGATAAAATTGTATAACCCAACTCCGTAGCATTGTTATAGATAAAAACCAGAAGGAATTAATTGAATTTACAGTTTTAGTTTTCAGTTTCAGCCAAATGTCGCTAACGCTTCAGCTACATCGCCTTACATCTTCAGTGAGGGAATAAGATACAAAGAAATTAATCACTATTTCTTGAGTAGATTTTACTCAAGAAATAGTGATTTGTTTTCGTTTAAGTCAACTCATTATTTCCAAGTAGGCATGTTTCGACCGTCACTAGATAGAATTCTAAAAACGTCTCTCGTCAACACAAATAAACAGAAAACTACAGAGTATCCTAATTTAATTAGCACATGTCTAAAAAAAAAGTAGCATCCATTTATATATAATAAATATTCATAAAATAAAACTGAGGCGAAATCTGGCAGATTATTTTCATTAGAATGAACGAAAACTGGACGGGAATTATTGGATGAAGTGGCGGGAACTGCGAAATCAAAATGAATATAAGCTGCTTATGAAAATCATTACAGATCTAAAAAAAAAATAAAAAAACCAGATTAATTTTAATTGCAAATATTTATCTCCGTGCCGATATATTTTGCACAGGTGTTAACGCATGCATTATCATATTATCATTCTAATACACAAACACACACACACACACACACACACACACACTGACGCACACAAACATTCGGATGTATAACCTCACTAGTTATTTAAAAGATCCTGAAAAAATGTTCGTTTTCAAATTTCTCATCAAATCTGACAACGCTTTAATGGATGTAAGCATTTAAATACAATCGGCCAGCTGAATTTCATTTCAGGAATTGGTATACCGTAATTCCCCATATATAATACGCCTTCATCCATAATACGCACCCTTAAATTTGTGCTGAAAATGTGGGAAGATTTTTCTATTCACGCCTTGTTCGGTAATCAAACCCTATAAATTGTACCTCTCCAATTTCATTACGGCCAGCGTTTCCTACTCTTATTTAAAAAATGGTTTTAAACATAGAATAATATTATTCTAATTTAGTTTTATGATAATTCTTATTTTATCTTAAATTTGTAAATATTGTTAGGTATATATGATTGTATTTGACATCCTTATGGGGTCGCAATCGCCTAATGTTAGTGTCAGATTGTCCTATGTTTGTGGTGAGTAGTTATTTTCGTAAGTGAAATCGACCCATGAAATGGCAACCTTTTTAATGATTTTTTTGTAGCTGTGCATAATACGCACTCCTAATTTTGCTTATTTTTTTTAGAGAAAAATGCGTATTATACAAGGTTAGTTGATTTAGGTGAAAAATTTAATTCAAGTGATATTCTCGTTGATATCTGATCACCGCTGGCAGGTCAAAATAAGGAAATGAATTTGATTTTGGATAAAGCCGAAACTTCTAAGGGTCCCAGTACCGCATAACTGATGATGAGACCTGCATACCTTTACAGGTGGATCTCTAAACAAACTCCTTGTAATTAGCTGGAGCGGGTCTTAGTAACTAAAAAACAACTAATTATCTACAAAGATTTTTACGAACAACCATCTCTAGACTTTTAAAATGCTTTGTTTTGTTTTGGTTTGTTTTACGGCATATCAACTTCAATGAGTTATTTAAGACCAACAAGATTTTTATTGTGAGTAATATTTTTTCAAAAATCTATTGCTGGTAATATTCTTCTTTCAAAAATCTATTGCTGTTAATATTTTTCCTTCAAAAATTAATTGCTGAGAATATTTTTTTAAAATGTATTGCTAGTATTAAACCCTATTTTTGCAAGTTTTGACCCCAGGCCTCTGATCAAAAGGTTTTGAGAACGTGGAACCACTTCTTAATTGCTAGTGTTCCTAGGCTCACCCTGACCTGGGGTGGTAGCACCTGTTAGGGTCCCAGCTATGGGCGAATAGTTAAGCCCCAAACTGGGGTTTGGAGGTTTCAGGCTGATGTTAGTGGTGTAAAGGCAGTGAAAATATTTTTAAGCAACCATTGGGACAATTGGTGCCAATAAAAATCGTTTAAAGGCTGCAGCCTACCTGAGTAGTACGGTTGACCCTTGCCTCAATTTATGGCAGTAGGTCCAAAACTTTGCTCGTGCCTCACCAAATTTTATGTGATAAAAACTACAATTAAAAATAAAATAAAAAAAGAGATGATAAAATGGAGTCATTGATAACTCTCTCCTACAATTTGAGGACCCTAGTTACTATATTCTTAGTACTTGATATAATGCAAAAATATCACAATAAAATCGGTCAATAATTATTTATAACTATTTATACTGGAACTCATGCATGCAATTACAACGAATCCATAATAATATTTTATTATGAAATCATATTTATTTTGGGCATATGAATTTTCTAAATGTTTGAATCATTCTGCCTCACCTTCTATCCTCTTCCGCTGCACCTATGAGGAGTGCCGCTCTGTCTGGGTATCATTGACTTATAATTATACGGTGCATCCATGCTCTAGTGATCACTTTCAACAGGACGACGCACCGTGTTACAAATGAAAATAAAATAAAATAGTGGTAGATTGCTTCCTGAAATGAACAGCATTCAGTTTTTCACAGTCGTTGTATCTCAATTTTGGGGTGTAGTGGAAAGTCAGATTCAAATCCTGGATGTATAGCTATCCCAGTTTTATAGAACTGCTGGATGCCATAACAGCAGTATGAACCCAACATTCAAAAGAATGCTTCAAGAAGATCATGGAATCCCAGCGAAAAGAACTCAATGATATCTAATAAACGGAATGATAAGTGTATAAATGATAGCATATAATTTTCTGTATGTACTTATTGCTTAAAACTGATTTTTAAACATTTATCGGAAATAATTTCAAAGACATTTGGGTTGTAACGACTTTCTGAAATCGGCGATGTGTTTAGGCATGAAGATTCTCAATATATTATCTTTTACTAAATTAGCACAAACAAATTCCGTGTTATTTTGCAACATTTAATGTGCACAGTCTGCCAAGATTTCTTGTTGTTATGTCTTTTCAATTTATCCTATGAGCTTTCAATTGGATTCATTTGGTGACACCGAGAAGGACATTCTTAAAATAAAGATCCCTTCAGAGCGAAACTATAGTAGCAAATGAAGAAATATCATTTTATGTTTTACTTGTAACTTCTTTAAACATTGAACACTTAACTGCTGTTTAACGTCGTGGCAGTACATTTCATGCTATTTCGAAATATTTACCATATATATATATATATATATATATATATATATATATATATATATATATATATATATTGTTGAAACTTGACTAATGCATGGAATAATAATACAACACAAAATGTACTTAGAACAAAATGTATTGAAACAAGAAAGTGTACACAATATTTACATATAGTCTTTTGTATATTCTTGGGAAGACCGTTCCTGGAGAATGTGTTGACTTAGTCGCAGTCGGGCAGAGTCTCTGGATTGAATCTCTTGATTCCTTCCCACTGTCTTCCTGGTACCTACCATATTTATATGGTCGGTACTCCACTATGTAAATTAGGTGGATCCTACCACAACATATATATATATATATATATATATATATATATATATATATATATATATATATATATATATATATATAATTTAAATTAAATTACAATATAAAATATAAGATGATATATTGTAAAAAAGAGGCTGAAAAAGCCGCGCTTAAAACGTCAATATAAAATTCCCAAAAAGTTTGAAATGTAAAAATATAATATATATATATATATATATATATATATATATACAAACATGTTATCTGTAAAAAGACTTGAACACATATCTAAGAACAGAATTTTTTACGCTTTCCCTTGGCTTTCTCCTGGTGTCGGTTCACAGCACTGCTTAAGACCAGACGATATATCTGTGCGCTCGTTTGACCAGGTGACACGGTGCCAGTCTTTCACGGTCCAATGACAACGCTTTCTGGCTCATTTGAAGCACAGTGACCAATGCTGTGACGTCAATAATGTTGATTGACGATTATGAATGTCTATAGAAGGCAGTGTATGTTAAATACAGGCCTTACTGGTGGTCTGAGGGGTAGCAGCATTCAATTACGATGGGATCTGATGCAATGCTTCCCTTAGCTTCCTTTACACATTTTTTTTTTCTTTACCATGTTTTTCTATTTTGTTTCATTTCCTTCCTGTTCATTCTGCTTCCATCTTTTTTCATTATCACTTAAATTAAAAAAAATCTTTTGTTTATTTTTCATACTTAATTTTATTTTATTCAACTATTACTTTATCTTTCTGTATTTTCTTTAAGAGTATTGTCTTCTACTCTATCTCTCTCTCTTTCTCTCTCTCTCACACTTTTTTTCTCTCTTATTCTAAAATCTTTTCTTCTGAATTCCGTTATTTCCACTTCTCTGCTATTTCCTTTTCTTTCTTATTTTATCTCCCCGTCTCTTTCTCTTATTATTAATTCCTTTATTTTCTTTCTCTGTCGATTTTTTTTTGTTTTATTAATTCTTCATTTTTGATAAAACTTCTGAAAGTGACATCACCTTCATACAGCGAACTAATTGTCATTCTCTTTTTCGTTTTTATCAGAGCCGACAATATAATGATTCACAGGATATGTTTATCCGAAACGAATCACAAATATTTATCACAAAGCAAATACACGATAAAGGATATCTTTTTGAAATCAAAGGATTTCTTCCCTCCTGCCACATTTTGCGAGTGTTTTGCAACCTTGTTTATCACCAACATGTAAATATACTTCGAAGCTTGTAAGTTGTATGCAATCTCTCATTTGAGGACTGTGATGACAGAGTAACATCACCTATTTTCATATGGGCCCTAGCGTTCTCTTCTTTCCAATGTACGTTTCTTTGTAGAAAGAAGCAACTAATCGAGTTAATAAAACAAAGACCTCTGATCAAAGGCAACGTTCAAGTCGAAATTGACGAATGTACTCCTTTTAGTTTCTAACTCTTCCAATTACATATGCTTTTCCTTGTGTGTCCTCTTTGGCATCAAAGAGTTTCCTGGTCACCCTGCTGTAACAATAAATTGTGATTATTGCGCAAAAATAATACTGGATCAAAATAGTAGTTTAGGGATGTGAAAATGGGTTTGAAATTCGGTCATGGCTGCCCACATATCCCATTTCTTTGTTTATTTGTGAATTGCTATGCTTTCTTGCGAAAGTCAGTGGACAGGTTACACGTTGCTTTCTCCAGAGTTTTGAATTCAGAGCACAACGACTCATCATTTAACGACCTTGCCCCGTTACAACAACCCCGTCGCTAAGTAAGAATTTATATTTGACCGCTATTTCAGGCAAGAAGACGTAGAAAACGTTTGCGTCAACCAGTTTCTGATATATTTGATGTTACTCTTGCACCGTTTGTAACATTTCTAATTAATTTCTAATTGTTTCGGTATCTGTCTATCTTTCTGAGATGAGGTGTTATGCACACTGATGACATTGTTCAGACTATCATCTTCATCTTTGTTTCTATATTTATCACAACGTTTTGGCCGTTGTACGCTCATCTTCAGGTGGTTGGAATGTCGACCTGAACCCTTTATTTCGATCGCTGAGGTAGACTGTTCTAGTTCCACGTGCCATGACCAAGCATAGAAATGAATACAACATGGGAACCAGTATTAAGGAATGCCTGAGAAAAGCAAGAGTAACAACAAAAAATGCAGTATGAGCTCTGGTAAAAAACATGCAATGATAACAACAAAAATTGCAATATGAGCACTGGTAAAAATAGTTGCCGAAGACATTAGTTTTATAAGTCCCAAAAATTCATGCCCAAATGTCCTCAAGGACACATGCCATTGGGGATAAAGTCGTTAGTTAAATCCAGTGACAGGACCTAAAGAGTGTGAGTTCAATACTAGGTTAAGGCAATGAAGAACTTGGAGGGGAATTAACAGCAGATAACTGACATCCAATAGACATGGCAAGTGGAACTAGAACAGTCTACTCGAAACATTGTGATAAATATGGCAACAATGTAAAGGGAGATAGTCCGAACAATGTAAATAGTGTTCTAATTGTTTGTTCCTTATATTAGCGAATTGAACAGTGAAAGTAATATTTTTAATACAGTACAAGGAAATTTTTACTTATTTTTTGCTTTATTCTTTTTTATTGGTTGTAAACTACAAGCATTTATTGTTTATTGCTGATTAAGAATGTTTAACGGCTACGCCAAAACTCCTTCAATTAAGAAAATATTGAATTAGACTATGTGTGGTAAGTTTAATTCCAACGCAGGGGCCATACTTTCATTTTAAAAATCGCAGAATATCCACGTACCGTGCTAACATGGTTTCATGAGTTTGTGAATTACCACGATCTTTTTTGAGAGACAATAGAGTATTTTTCATGGTAACATATATATATATATATATATATATATATATGAAGAAAAATATACTGAAAAAACAAACAAAAATCCTAATATGCGATTATGCTGTTTTAATGTTTAATGTCAACGTCGGACGTTTCGGTCTATTAGACCATCTTCAGGACATATTCATAAAACATAATTAACATAGACCATATACAATTCAACATGAAAAAGACGATGGACATAAAAGCAATACCAATCCAAACAGATAACTGAAATCTTTTATAAGATCAGCGTTCCGTTTAAATATGACCACGTTGTTGTCAAGTGGGCGATGTTGTGAAAACGTGTTCCTAAAATTTGAATATTTTGAATGAAATACGAAAAGAATTTTATTTTGATCTAAAACTTATATGTACGTTTGTCGAGGATTAATCTTGCTAGAAAAGGGGGAATATTAAAGAAGCCAGGTCTAGTGTTCACCGTGTGTGACATTAAACATTAAAACAGCATAATCGCATATTAGGATTTTTCTTTTGTTTTTCAGTATATTTTTCTTCATACTGTCGGATCTATATCCATATATTTTTATATATATATATATATATATATATATATATATATATATATATATATATATATATATATATATATATATATATATGCGTGTGTGTGTGTGTTATTGAGACACCGTTAGGTAGCAGTTGACTCTTTGAAATCATTTTATTTCTTCTTCACCTACACAAAAACAAGTGTTGCAGGTCGTTGTGGAACAGTCCTCATACTGGCATTAATGAAGCTTTAAATTGCTGAACATTATACGGAATATCGACTCAAAAACTTGTAACAAAATGCAGGAAGTTTTTAAAACCATATTCGATCTCTTTCTAAAGGACATGGCAAAGAGAGAGAAAGAGTAAGAGAGAGAGGGGGGAGGAAGAGAGAGGAGGAGAAATAGACGAGTGGAGAGAGAGAGAAATGTTTTTTTTTATATTTAAAGTAACGTTTCTGCAATTCATTTTTCAAGCCTTTGTCAAGTGAATGGTGTAACTTGAACCTTTTCATGTAATGGCATACGCATTTGATGAAACATAAGTATATGGCTCGAAAGTTTATTTGAACAATAGCCGCATTAAATTTAGAAAAATAAATTCGTAATATTATTTCGAAATTTAATGTTTTTTAAATTAAAATAAAATTTATATTTTCGTTTTTTTATGCGTTTTATTTGTAAGATTTCAGTTTTTTATTGGTTTATTTGTTTTCTACAGGCTATCAATTTTTTACAGTTTATTTAAAACCAGAAAATATTTTCAATTTTTTAGTTTCTAAGAATTTGGGGGGAGTTAATGATTTAGTGATACAAGTGTTACTAATTAACCAATTACTTGGGGAATAGAAGTGGGTTCATACCCTTCCTAAGTGTATTTGCTCCGAAGTGAATATAATGAAGTCAACGGGAATTAGAACTCGGCTCTCCGATTAACAATTCCGAGCCATTATCCATTACACCATCTACACATTCAAGCTTAGAAGACCTGGTATTCCAAAGCAGTCAACCATCTAGGTACTCATCAGTCTCAATGTTGCTTAACTTCAGTGTTCGCACGGGAATCAGGGTTGTAAGATTTTGGATAGGTTACTAGTTAGCGGCGCAAATCTTGTAATTTATCTTGATTAGATTTGTACGACACAAAAGTACATAAGGTAGATGGCAGTAGGAAAATTGCAAATTTTAAGTAGGTTGTCTATCTGCCAGCTTAGAAAAAATGCATTCAAGATTTTCCTTGGGCGCGAACCTTTGACGACAACCTCAAAGACGCCATATTATAACCAGGCATTCCGATTGAAAGTTGATAAAATACATCATTAGCAACTTACTTGAATGAAGTGTTTTCGAAACTGTTTATTGGACCTTATAACTAGTATATACGAGTCATAGCTTCTGACCATAAAGCTAATTCTGAAAAGTTCTGTATTGACATATATTCGCTAGACATATAAATTTAAAGCTGAGCACGTACAAAATGATACTTTAAGCCAACTAGCATGATAGTCATAGTTTATCTTTCGACACTTTAGGTACGTTAAAGCAATTGGCTTAATAAACACGACTGCAACGCGGACACGCTTTCAAGTGTACACACGTCCAGTATCGATTTCAACGCATATATTTGATTCACACATAATGCGTTGATATTGAAGCATCCATTAACTAATTGAACACTTAGTGCTTAATGAGGATTTGTACTCACTGCCCGTTAGCCGAAGATTTAGATTCGGTTATACTGCGGGTCTCTTCACACAGAGAATTCTATGAACGAAGAAAAAGGCGGGAAATAAATAAGTATACAACAGAAATAAGAACATTTTGTTCATATTCTCTTTACAGAATTTTTTTTTTTTAAAAGAATTAAGTTTGGTTTAATAAACATTTAGGAAATAGTTTTAATAATTTAAGGTTCGTTTTGACAAAGACACATGTGAGACTGTGGCGTTACCCCCACTTACTTCACAAAAAATGTAGCCAGGGGACGCTGCTTAAGCTTATAAATAGGCAATGACATTCTCTGCTATCCACTCTTTTTTTATTTTCTTCTTATACCGTAACATGTAGGTAGCACGTAGAGAAAGCGTACCACTTAAATGTGACCCCTGCCGGGACACACATACACGCATGTACCATCCCCAGGAAAAAAAGTTGCGGGAATGCTAGTGTGTTTAGGTAGAAAACACGTGTCTCTTGGTACATTTTCCCACAACAATCATTGCGGACTCGAATGTGAGTCCGGGCAATAAATGAATATGTAACAACAAAACTATATACAAACAAACAATAATGTATGTATTTAAAAAAAGCAAAAGTATAAATAAAAAATATAAGATAGTTGTGGGTGACAAAACAATGAATAAGAAAAAAGAAAACATTAGAGACTAAAAAATGTAGAATTCCTTTCATATTGTCTCGCGTGGTCATGTATGACGTCACGAGATGCGACGCGATTTTCGCTTCCGCGTCTCGTATATACGAGTTTGTCGTTACTTGGAAATTTTCATGCAGCAAGGGCGGACTATCATTGTTGTTTCGTCCGTGTGTTGTTTGATTTGTTGAAACTGTCATCTTTGATAATGGCTTGTGAAAGCGGAAAGCTTAGATTGGATTTAAACATGTATCAATATGGTGTAGGAGGTGTCCTAGAGAAAAGTAAATGAAAGTGAAGTGAAAGGTGCGTGCGTGCGATCCCCGGTTGGGACGTTATTTTTCCACGTGCGACCTATATCTTACCGTGTAAGCGGAAAATAAAATAGAGAGGATGACAGAGAATGTCATTTCTATTTATAGGCTTAAGGAGCCTCCTCTAGCGACGCATTTTTTTGTGAAGTTAATGGGGGTAATTCCACAAGACCAAACACGGGCAAACATTTCACTGAATAAAGTTTAAATACGTTCAGTCCATATGAAAATATTCAAAATGGGTAATTGTATGCAGGCGTGTATAATCCTTCTGTATTTATCAGTCAGCATAAACGTTTATGAATCTCCAATATCTCTTTGTATTTCTGAGATGAGGTATTGTAATTAATTGCAATATTTACATTGTTCTGACTGTTGTCCTCATCTTTGTTGCCATATTCACGACGTTTCAGCCGTTGTACGCAATGGCATTCATCAGGATCTGTCTATATTTCTGCGATGAGATATCGTATTTATTTGCCATATTTAAATTGTTCGAACTGCTGTCCTCATCTTTATCCCTATATTCATGACGTTTTGGCTATCGTACACTCGGGCCTTCTTCAGGATCTGTCTATATTAATGAGATAAGGTATTGTAAATATTTACACTGTTTACATTGTCCTCATCTTTACTGTCATTTTCGCAACGTTTCGGTTGTTTGGATACCTCAGCTTCACTTAATTCGCCTTGATAACTCACCAAGTTGTTGTTCTCTCTGCTGAGCTCTGGGATTGAAATCACAACTCTTTGGTTCAAGTCACTAACTGTGTCAGTCAACCAACGCTATTATCCAGTGGGCTATGCGTCCCTCTAGACAGTGGAAAAATGGAATTAACTAAAATTGAGATATCCAAGGGACTGGTACGTGGAATTAGGGTGGGGAGGCTAAATAAACGGTTCTATTTGAAATTCCAACAAATATCACCTGAAGAAGTCCGGTGCGTACAACGTTTGAAACGTCGTAAATATGACAGTAAAGAAGAGGACAACAGTCCGAACAATATAAAAACTGTATAGTAGCTAAATATATTTAATTATTTGCTTCAAGATACATATAGAAAATCATTTCTTTACTTGAAGAAAGTTTATATGAGCAGTTATAAATGTGTACATATATATACGCCCACATCTGTGTGTATATCTACAAATTATACATACACACATACATATCATACATATATATATATATATATATATATATATATATATATATATATATATATATCATACAATTGGTATTAAAATTACCTTATAGTTATGATCATTTCACCTTACAGATTGACATTACCTGTAAAGATTTTCAAACCAATCAAGGTAGACTAAATTGAGTTCTCTTTCTGTATCAGTTTTAGTATTTTATATTATTAGGATTCACTTTGATTATATACTAACGCATTATTACCAATATATATATATATATATATATATATATATATATATATATATATATGAATGAATGAATGAACATTGAAGTCAACACTTAGAGGCGACAGTCTGTTTCATGCTAGACGCAATCGTCAGGCCGTATATATATAAATTAGGTACGCACACATACCTAACGGAGCTCACAAATAAAATGGTGTTTCATTAATTTTCAGTATAATCGAGAAAAAAGGACTAAACACAGATAAAAAGTGAAAGCAAACTACAGGACCTCATAGACAATCTAGTAAAAAGTGGAAAGAAAGGTTTAACCATCAACTGTAAGTAGACAGAATATGGACTTGTAAGGAAGCAAAAAATCCCAAGATAAAAACTCCGAATTGGATATGTCACAATCAATGAAGTACAGAATGTCTGGGAAGTATTTTCACAGAGGATTTTAAATATGTGACACCGATATCTGAAAGTACACTGGAAGTGTAAAATATATTTTTCAAATAAGAATTACGAAAGAAAAGAAAAATCTCGTTAGAAACACAGAAAGATATGCTTTAGTGTTATGCAATTTTGATCCTCCATAATGGTAGAGATTTTTGGTAATTTTCCTCACAGATGAGTCGTTGACTGGATGCAATTGAAATGTAGTTCTACTGAGAGATGCCAAGAATTCCATGGATGAAGCATGTAAGCAAAAATAAAATGACTACTTTTCCCCAAAATCAAAAAGAGGGGGATTTTGGGGGCACACATTGAGGAAACAAGAACTTTGAAAATTTAGCACTCACAGGAAATATAGACGGCTAAAGAGCTAGGGGAAGTCAGAGTATCACGTCTTTGACAATCTTATGTGAATGAATAGCAGATAAAAGGCTTGGCAAAGAAACAGATGTTGCTAAGAGCTAAAAGGGATAGCAACTTGTGGCGAACAATGAAAGTTAACATCTTGAAGGTACACTCCACATAAAAGAAGATTTAAATATATTGCTCATGTAAGTTTTCGCAAAATTTGAACGTCCTTATTGCATTTGATATATTCTTGTGATTTACATTCCATTGGCAATAGAAAAATCGAAGATCTTGAATATGCTGATCGACAAAAGTCAGAATCAGAACTTGAAAAATATTTTTGTTATTAAATGTTATAACTGTAGACATCTATGACATTATGTCAAATGTCTATCATGGGGACTGCCCTTCGTATGCTAATGTCAAACGTTTGGATGTGCCATCATGAGATTGTTTCAAGTAAATCAGTGGTCAAGAACGAAATTTTCAGGCAAAATAAAATAAATGTATTCTTTTCTTCCTGTCATATTAAGAATGTTTTGAAGTCTTTGGAACACATCTTATACAGGGTGTCCATAAAGCTCGTGTGCACTTTAAAAAATTTATAACTTGTATTTGCGATAGAAATCGTCTGTAAAAAAATGTTATAAAGTTTAATGTACTTAGTTTTAAGTATAGCTAAAGTACCTAATGTGATTTCAGGCATTACTGTAAATCAGTTGGCAAATGTTTTACGTGAACTGCAAAATTGTATTACCCTTTGTATTGCTAATGAGGGAGGACATGTGGAAACTTAAATAAAATTTCAATAACACCTTAAAAATATAGATTTACTTTTATCTAATCTTTTTACAAATTATTTCTATCGCAAATACAAATAAAGTTATAATTTTTTAAAGTGCACACGAACTTTATATACACCATGTATATTAAATATTGTCTTTTTTGGCAGTAATCATTTGTTTATGCATTTCAGAACGGGCTAGGAATTTCTAAAAACTTTTATGTTAGTTTCTCTTGATTATATGTCAGATGGGAATATGTAAAGAAATTTGCCGATATTGTAACATAGTGTTCCGAGTGCTTTTAAATATAGTTAGTAATTTTCAAGGAAAAAAAAGTCGAAAGTTAACCGGTAGTGCATTTATGCTGATAACAGTCTGAGACTTGAATTGAATATCGGTTCATTTGCGATAGTGGTTGAATAGATTTTGGCGTCACGTGGATAACATGACTTAAAAGTTCAAAGACATATTAACACGGGCGCGCCGAGGTAATAAAAAATAAATTCTATTGATAGCTGATTGTCGTCGTTTTATGTGAAGAGCTTCCGAAGTTTTAATCGTTTATAGAAGTTGAACTAGCAAAAGTACTGTTGTAATATCGACGTCGACCTAAATATGACGTTAATTAGAAGAGAAGCCATGAATATATATATATATATATATATATATATATATATATATATGCATGCATGCATGCGTGCGTGCGAATTTTTTAAGGAACTGAGGAATTGTCAAAAATGATGGGAACTGTTTCAGTCGTTAGAGCAAAGCGAACAGTACCGAAAAAACAAATTTGAAAACTTAGGAATAACTGAAATTTACGAGTCAGATTGAAATACCCAAGCTTATGACAGCTGAAAATATGTAAATATCTATCTATCTATCTATCTATCTATCTATCTATCTGTGTGTGTGTGTCTGAGTATTGCAGAAATTTGCCAAATGTATACGTAAAGATTGCTCAATATCAGAGATGAAGCGTTTATAGATAACGCTAGTGTGGATATCTATCTTATCTATCTTGGATATGAAGCTGACATAACAGTAACTATTTAAGACAATTTGAAAATATTATTATTTTTACATCTTTGATTAATAAACCATCGTACAATTCCATAAAATGGTCGTACTAATGTAGATTTTGTTGAATTAAAATTAATCTTCTGATGGTGCAAATATTTTGTTTGCATTTTATTTTATATAAATATTTTAACAGCGGGCAACATCGACTGATGTTTTAATGAGCGTATATCGTCTTAAAGTATTCCTACGATGCTATCATCATTCAAAATTAAATGACTAATTGTTAACAATTTACGTCATTTTCTAGGATATTTACCTGCAAATTAAGCTGGAAGAATAAGCCAAGGACAGTGCTATATCTGCCTACATACTTCTTGAAGTGAAAGAAGCAAAAACGGTGACAACTTATAGCAAAGAATATAACACCTCTTTTGCTTCAAAGGTATCATAGGGTTAAGATTCATGACATTTAGAAAACTCACATTGCATTTATTTCCCTGTCTTCTTTATTTTTATAATCTAATATATTAAAATATCATTTTTATGTGTTTTGTGTACGAGTAAAGTGAACTAAGCATAAAAATCGCCCTTTCAGTTAATTTTCTCATATCTACTTGTTTGGTGTACATATTCGTGTAATATTAATAATAATTTAATATTAATAAGCCATTTCTTGCGCCATTTAACAACAGATTGTCAAGTTTTTAGATCGCAATTTTTAGATTAGACAATATCGAACCGATCAAATTTACGATTGAAACAAAAGTAAATAGTTGCATCATCGGCATAGATACCGAGTAAGAATATGAATATCATATATATATATATATATATATATATATATATATATATATATATATATATATATATATACTTATTCTTAATAGAAATCTTATAAGTATAGGAAATTATATTATACTCACTCGGAAAACCTTCGGTGTATTGATTTGCAAATAAACAAGACAACACCAAAGGGAAAAAAAGGTATAAAAAAGGGAAGAACCAAGAACCATGTACGTTAACCGAAAATAATCGTCCAGCATACGCGTTCAAGGCCCAAAGGAAAAAAAAACCTGATGCGAGTATCCAAAACAACTAAATAAAGTGCTCAATACAATGAGTAGAGCAGACTTAGTTAAACCTAGAGAGCCAGACAAACCTACCAAGGTTTCACCTAAGCGGATCGTCAGGGAAGGCTGGCGTCAGACTTCCCTGATGATCCGCTTGGGTAACCTTTTGGTAGGTTTGTCTGGGTCTCTAGGTTTAATATATATATATATATATATATATATATATATATATATATATATATATATATATGCATGTATATTTTGAAAATATTACCAACATCGACTGCCTAATGCCGATTTTTTTTCTTTTGAAAAGATTTATCTTGTATAATAAGATCCGGCATTGTGAAGGGGGTGGGGTGTTTTTTTTTTGTGATGCCCTTTTCAACTTGATCGCATTTCATTTGCTGAATGACGTCAATCGCTTAGTGTCATTTCCTCCAATCAGAAAGCATTTAAATTAGAAGTAATGAAAATTGTTCTTGCATAAAGCATTGGGCATTAATATTAAATGTACTACGTTTAAAAGAATGTTCTGCTACGTACATATTAATGTCATTGTATAAATGGTGCATGTAGGCATTCAGGCGTCTATAGATCTGCAAACTTGAATGTATTGTGCTGGAAGTGGCAACTGAAAATAAATGACCAATAATCAATATTCTTAGAAGTGTAAAGCATCACTCTGCTACCCCTGGCTTAATTAATCAAATTATTAATTAAATTTAATTGAACATATTAATTTAAGAGAAATTGCCATCCAAAAACAGGGGAATGACCCTTCCTTCTTATAAAAGTTTCTCTCGCGGCATAATCAATAAGAAAATGAATAAAAACATATTTTCAAAGAGAGGCAAACACACACATGCAAGGATTCACGTACGCACACACACAAGCATTAACGCACGCACACACATACAAACATACATTTAGCGTAATTTTCCATGGTTAAATGTAATTGGCAGAGCGAATAACGAACAGAATTGACAAATTCACATTATTCGGACTAATGTCCTCATCTTTGTCGCCATATTTATCACAACATTTCGGCCGTTGTACGCTCCGGCCTTCTTCAGGTGGTTGGAATTTCGAACTGAACCCTTTATTTCGCTCACTGGGGTAGACTGTTCTGGTTCCACGTGCCATGTTTTTGATGGATGTCAGTTATCAGTTATCTCCTGCTAATTTCCCTCTGAAAGTTCTCCACTGCCTTAAGCGGGTATTAACTCTTTGGGTCATGTCACTGGATCTAATTCACTGTGCCATGTGTCCTTGAGGACATCTGGGTATGAATTTTTGGGTATTATAAACCTAATGTCTTCAGCAACCATTTTTACCAGTGTTCATATTGTAATTTTTGCTGTTATCATTTCATGTTTTTTACAAGAGCTCATATTGCAACTTTGTTGTTATCATTGCTTTTCTCTGGCACTCCTTATTGTATTTATTTTTTTATGCTTGATCGGCTCAGGAGATTTTTGTGGCCTAGCATATGTGCTGATTCCTTAAGTTTACGAATTTTCCAATGGTCTTCCTTCCTGAAGAAAGCCGGAGCGTACAACGGCCGAAACGTTGTGACAAATATGGCGACAAAGATGAGGACATTAGTCCGAATAATGTGAATAGCGTACATAGTGTCTCATTTCAGAAATATAGACAGACTCAGAATTGACAAAGTTTCCAATAAACATTAACAAAAGAATAGTGGAAAATAATACTAACCAATATATATATATATATATATATATATATATACACCCACACTCACGCACACACACAAATATATATATATATATATATATATATATATATATATATATATATATATATATATTAGAGTGTGCAACTTACATTTTATATCATAAAGAAACAATTTAGGCAAAAGAATTGCTAATGTGATTAATGGCGAAATCACTCGCTAACAGGACTTAATGAGATTAACTTACTATCAATTCCTTGAATAATAAGATCCTTATATTCCAGTTGTTGTCAGATGGGAGACACGTGCCAAGTACTTTCGACAATTTACAGTTGTCAATAAATAGCATAATTTAAAAAAAAACATCTTTCGCCCTATACATATTTCGTCTCAGTGTTTGCCTCTGTACGGGAAAATTGCGCCATGAAGTTTCCATCTGACGACAACTCGGATATAAGGATCTTATTATGCAAGGAATTGATAGTAAGCTAATGTCTCATTAAGCCTTCTAAGCGAAGTGATTTCGCTATTAATCCCATTAAAATTGCTTTTTAATTCTTCGTACAAATTGTTTATTTATGATACATATATGCATACGTACATATATATATATATATAGGGTGAGGCAGGGAGGACTTAGATGGTCTACTATTGTTGAGCATTATCTTGCTTTTATAGTATAAGACTATCTTGCTGAGACCATACAGTATCCCATATTATTGAACACTTTCCAGGAACTCGATTTTTTTGTGTATTTGTATTTTTTCGAAGTAATTATGATTTTGGTGCTATTATCTTGGCTATATGAGTATTTACATCGGTGAATTCAGTTTGTGTGTGCATAGAATGTACACATCAGCCACTCTCGTGTCCACATCTTGGGCTAACTGAGGTGATACAATTTAGTCATTCCTCTAGTCGGCACCTTGTTAATGAGAGTGGGTTTGTGTTAGCGATTGGTACGTAAGCAATTATATCCCGGGGGAAGTGGTCTGGGATTTGAGTTTATTTATGGCCAGGATTTTTGCTTGTAGTTTAATATATTTTCCTACTATGTGATGTTTCTTTTGACGGCCCCGGAGTGTGTTTTTCCTGGGATTCACAGTAAATAGTTTTTGTACTACGGAAGATGACTGGCTTTGAAAATAAATTTAGAACGACGCTCCGAGGCAAGCAGTTAGAGGCTGACGATAGCCGTATGAAGAGCGGTTTGAAATAAACTATACCTATGTTGAGGTAATTTCTGTTGTTTTGCTGTAACACACACACACACACACACACACATATATATATATATATATATATATATATATATATATATATATATATATATATTATTAAAAGTATCTTAAAGGAGCCTCTGGTATGATTAAATCATTTTATATAAAACTTTAAAATTTTGAACCTAAAATAGAATACTTATTTTATTCAATGGGCCTTAATATATACCAATATTAAAATTAAAAAAATTAAAGAATTAAATCAATATTACATTATCTAAAATAAAATGATGGATATATAATTGTAATTCATAGCTCTTTATGAAAAATCTATTAACTATATTCTAACGTAAACATTGTACAATGCCTACATATTACAGTCAGTCCATTACACTGATTTAAAAGATCATTATTTTTATTTTTAAGAAACTTAATAATATATAGCATTTCATGTAAATACAGGATGCATGGGCGATTTAAGGACTTACAAATTTTCGATATTTTACTATTTTCCATTTTACTTTGGGGGGTTTATTGATTTCTTTTAAATACCAAAATATTTAGATAGGGATGTTTGGTTACGGTACGTATTGTTGTTAAAGGAATAAATATGTAGGTACCATCTTAATTTAAGAGGGTTTTTTTTGTGTTTCCAATATAAAATTTCTTAACATCTGGGTTTTTCAGTAGATGAAATAGTGCATTGATAAACAATAGATTCAGTAAGACATTTTTTTTTTTCCAATGGACACGTTATCGGATTTCTATAATTATATAATTTATTTAAAAATTATTGGTTTCCCTTTTGGAATTACTATTATTTTAATTAGGCTTACGTGTTTATTTAAAACTTTATTATTATTGTATTTATCTTTTGTATATTTGTATATATATATATATATATATATATATATATATATATATATATATATATATATATATATATATATATATATGGCCTGGCGATTGTGTTTAACATGAAACAGACTGTCGTCTCTGGATGTTGACTTCAATGATTTACACTTATATGCAATCTTTTTTACGGGTAGGATCATATGTTTTAAGTACGTGTACTGTCCTTAGGAGTTGACAGTTGAAACGGGAAGGTTATATATAATGCGAGGTATTTGGAAAGGTCGTGGAACACTGTGCAACATTTCTTTCATTGATTTTCCCGAAAAGTGTGGATGATTCTATACAAGGCTTCCACTGGTATAATCAAATCATACGTGTGAATAATCGAGTAGTTCAGTTCTCAAATTGGCCTTCATTTGACAGAATTGACAAGCATTTCCGCACACACTCGCACACGCAGAAACATATATAGACACACACACACAAACATATATATATATATATATATATATGTGTGTGTGTGTGTGCGTGCGTGTGGTGTTGGAAAACTCATTTTAGGCTCCAAATCAATTTTAAGTTTTACCATGACTGTAGATACAAGAACACGCTCTGCAATAATCCAGGACGGTGAGGCAAGTTGTTATATTAGCGTGAACGCAGTAGGAGGATTGATACAGACCTGAACACATTGGGATGCTGAATTCAAGGGATGCAAAATTCATGAGCCATTTGATGGTCTTCAAGTTTAAGCATCATCTTTGATAAGGATACGCATGCAAATTTTGTTGGATGAATCTTAAACATAGAGTGTGTAAAATCTCGAGTCTTAGACTTGACAAGCTTCAGTGTACCTAGTTAATGTGAGTAAGTGTTGTTCCTGGCCTGCATCCCGGCCGTTCTTTGGTTATGATCCAAGTCGAGATTCCCAACCTCCCCAGTTTGTTTTGACACCCCCTTTCATCTCGACTGGGTCAGTTTTATATTTTCCCATTCCAGCCTAATATTTTATACTTTTTCCCACTCCCTTAGCGAGAGCGTCTCTTGATTTTGTCCCCTGGGCAGAATACAGCGGTCTCTCTGTTTTATGGGTTGGACGGTCCCTACTAACATAAATTATGTTTAGTTTGTATTTGTGTTTATTTTAAGTTTATTATTGGGTTTATTTCCCTCCCCTCATTTTATTTTATTATTATTATATAAATATATATATATATATATATATATATATATATATATATATATATATATATATATATATATATATATATATATCATCATTAAAATTTTTATGGCATGGGGCACGATTTTGGTAGGTCTCCTTGAGAGCACGTGGTATTATAATGGTTGAAGCTTTGTTTGGTGATGGAAGAGTTCTTTTGGTGAATGGATAAAATGTAATGTACGAATGGGTCGCGAATCTGATTAGCTAGGTATAAGATAGTTAGTGTTGACCAGCCTCTACCCTTCCCCTTTATTGGCCTCGTGCCACAATTTGTACTTTTTGTATGAATAAATACCAGTCTTAGACTTGACATTTTAGTGTCGTTGATTTAAGGTTCAAAATTGGAAGACTGTGTTTCATGAAGAAGAAATTTCACAAAGAATGAGTTTAAGATAAAAATGCTCAAACGCCTACTGTCCAACTAATCCAGAAGAAGCTTATATTTTTTTCAGTAAGTACAAGGCCCGGGGGCTACTCGTGTTAGAGTGTTACGATAATGGGTGGTTTCTATGGATAGAAGGAGAAGATAATGTTTGACTCTCGGCATAAACACGTTAAGATTGTAGTGATCGGGGAAATATACTCTAGATAGTTTGTTTCACTGAGCAGTCGTTCGCAGAAAGAAGCTATTTGCGTGGAAATGTGGGTGTTTTCATATTATGTAAGTGGCATGGTGGGTCTTAGCTGTGAATGTCAGACGTGGTGGAAACAGGAGATGCAGTTCGTCCGAGCACTTTCTATGGTAGTAGCGATAGATCCGTGAGAGACTCGCAACATTTCACCTGTGTGAGAAAGAGAGAACGAGAGAGAGAGAGAAGTTAGATGGTGAAAAATAATTCTTCTCCAACAAAGACTTGAAGACGTTTTTTTAAATCTATTAAAAGTGGAAGGTGAGGTCTAAGCAGTTCCTGCCCAAATATGGCAACTCTACTCCATTTTCGTTCTAGTCTGGCTCTTATAAATGTAGAGAATAGCATGAGGAGTAAGGTTAGAAGCGTTTGGAATTTGAAAAAGACTCGTAGATTTCGAAATTAGACAAAAGAGATCAATGAAATCTAATGAGGTTATCAGTATTCAACCTAAAAATTCCCAGCTCGTCAGTTAATGGATGAAGCAGAAATATTACTGAAGTGTCAATTCATACTATAAGAAGGGTACTATGCAAAGAAATGCATGTATTGCAACGAAAAAAGAAGACCATTAACCAAAATACATTTAATAAAACGGTAACACTGGGTAAAATAACATTTGATATGGGATAGTGAAAAATGCACAAAAGTGATAGATAATGGCGAATGGAAAATAGACCATAATTCTAATGGAAGAGAGAAACCGCTGGCATTAGATTACTTGGTACTACAATAAAAGCAATGGTACATGAAAGTTGATAAAAGCGGACATAACACTTAGCCACGAAAATTTTATTACTTTACTAAATTTCCACCAATGACCAGATATAAGAGAAGGTGAAATATACCAATAAGACGGATCACTTTGCCATATATCGTTTGCAAGAATGTTTCTCCCTGATGAAGACATTAAAGTGTTACAAATTTTGTCTTCACCCAATCCTAAATATCCATAAATCGAATCTAATGGAAGAGAGGAGGATGTGCAAACAGAATTCCAAAGAACTTTCAAGGGCTCTGGGTTTCTGTCTAGAGGAATGGTCGAACATTTCAGAAAAAACATTTAAATCCACCATCTCACGTCGAGTCGAGCGCGTAGATTGTTCCAATGCTAAATACTAAATAAATACGGCTTTTAATGACAAGATTTCAATGTCCGGATATATATGAATAAATCTATTGTGTAAAATTATAATTTCTTCTATAAATAAAAGCAGTTAAATCTACTTTTCGAGCAGTGTCATGCATTACGCATGTCTTATTTTCAATATTACTATAGGTTCAGATTTGTATTTCATCTGTTTCGTTGGAAGGATAATACTGCGTTGTTTTTAGCTTTTGAAACAAATAAGCTTTATTCCACCTCACAAATACATAGTGAAATATATTAAATTTAGAAAAATAATTTATACTTCTTTCTTATTTAATTATATATATATATATATATATATATATATATATATATATATATATATATATATATATATATATATATATATGTGACAGTTCAACCAGAAAAATTCCGATTAAGCTAAGCTCAAATTAATTAACCGGAAGTTTACTATGGCTGAACTGTTATAGCTTACTAGGCTCAAATGTGGTTCCACACACACACACACACACACATATATATATATATATATATATATATATATATATATATATATATATATATATATGGTATATTTATGGGATAAAGTGCTCAATATTGGAGACAGAACTTATGTAAATATAAAATTGAACATTGGAATCAACACTCAGATGCAACAGACAGTTTCATGCTAAATGCAATCATGTGGCCTGATGATTGCGCTTAGCATGAAACAGTCTGTCGCCTCTGAGTGTTGATTTCATGTTCACTCATTCATATATATATATATATATATATATATATATATATATATATATATATGATTTTTTAAAGTTATATTGAAAACTTTACTTACTATAAATTAATTTATAAGTTTTTTTCATAACTACGCAGTTTTCTTGGAGTAGGCCCAATTGTCAATGGTTGTTTTTCATAAATATCCGTTTCCTTTGTTATTTTACTTGCTTTTCTTCAATTCTGTCGCTGACACGCGCATGTTGATGTTCATAAGCGTGTTCACAAGTTCATTCATAACCGTATCATTTCCCCAAGAGTATATTTTAATATATAAATATAACAGATGCGTGCATGTTCATACTCCTACGCTATGTTCATTTCCATAAGAGTATATTTTTAATGTAATTATTTTTCTATTGTATTTTTTTATTATATATATATATATATATATATATATATATATATATGAAATAGTGTTTCTACATATATATATATATATATGTGTGTGTGTGTGTGTGTGTGTGTGTGTGGATATATATATATAGATAGATAGATATATAGATATGTATATATATAACTCTGCGTGTGTAGATATATATATATATATATATATATATATATATATATATATGTAGATATATAAATATATATATATATATGTAGATATATATATATAACTGTGTGTAGATATATATATATATATATATATAGATAGATAGATAGATAGATAGATAGATAGATAGATAGATAGATATACATATATATATATATATATATATAGAGAGAGAGAGAGATAGCTCTGTGTGTGTAGATATAGATATATATAAATGTGGAATACACACACATATATATGAGGGGGTACGTGTATGTGTGTGTGTGTATATGAACCGGTTTTATTAGGTTCAACTGAGAAGGCCTGTTTAATTTCTGATGTATTTTCTAATTTTCGTATAAAATGTTGTATAATCATTACTGGATTGTGGATAAATTGTCCGATATTCATGTTTTTGTGTGTCTTTTATTTTTTATTTTTTTTTATCAGTTACTCTCCAGTGCGGTCATTGTTACAAATAGGGTCACTTAGGACTGATTCAAACTTTCATATCTCTATAAAATAACAGGATGTTGCCTAAGGAATCCTGTCTACAAAACAGCAAAACAAACAAGAATATCGAACATTTTATCCACAATTCCTGATATACAACGTCGTGACAAAAAATTGGAATAATTCAATAAAAAGAAAAAGTCACACCTTGTCGGTTGAATTTAAAGAACCTGTTTAGATGAAGAGTTGCTACCTAAATAAAAGTTATTAATTTTAATATTATATTATTAATGATATTACTGTAAAATATTTAATCCGACTTTAGTATTGATCACTTAGTTTATTTTATCTTTTAATCATTTAACTTATTTTAAGCTTTAGCTTATGTTGGATATATATATATATATATATATATATGAAGAAATATAGTTTTAAGGTGTGCTATATTTATGGGATAAAGTGCTCAATATCAGAGATAGAGCGTATGTAAATATAAATATAAAAGTGAACATTGAGGTCAACACGAGGCGCAATCATCAGATTGAGTGTTAACTTCAATATTCACTTTTTTATATATATATACATATGTGTGTGTGTGTGTGTAGGTGGCCTGACGATTGCGTCTAGCATGAAACAGACTGTCGCATCTAGATACACACACACACACACACTATATATATATATATATATATATATATATATATATATATATATGCCGTTTGAGGTTGCTTCCTTAAAGACATTCTTCAAGTGTGCTGGTATCCAAAAGCCCAATAAGGTGATAAAGACTTGTGGTGCAAAAGCGGTGGAAAGCAGTACATGGATTACCCATAAATTCTCCTCCAGTCGCATCCTACTAAAATAGACCGGTTGCAACGTAACATCATCCAGCTGTTGGCTGAGGGCACACCCTGTGGAGAGGTACTGAATTTAATGGGCCGAAACTTTGCTAAAACACGGCGCTCAACTGAAAATTGCAGCTGGTCTTGAGCACTTGATGTGTACACGTGTTCATATATATATATATATATATATATATATATATATATATATATATATATATATATATATATATATTTCTGATATGTGGTATTATGTACATTATTTATATTTTGGGGGAGTATTGTCCTCATCTTTGTCGCCATATTTGTTACAATGTTTCGGCCGTTGTACGCTCCGGCCTTCTTTAGCTCGTTGGAATGTCGAACTGAACCCTTTATTTCCCTCACTGGGGTAGACTGTTCTAGTTCCACGTGCCATGTTTAATGGATGCCAGTTAAACACGGCATCCATTAAACATGGCACGTGGAACTAGAACAGTCTACTCCAGTGAGCGAAATAAAGGGGTAAGTTCGACATTCCAACCACCTGAAGAAGGCCGAAGAGTACAACGGCCGAAACGTTGTAATAAATATGGCGACAAAGATGAGGACAATAGTCCAAATAATGTAAGTAATAATTGATAGATAGATAGATAGATAGATAGATAGATATTCGGTGTTACTTTAAGTAAGGAAAGTGTTCATATCTGTACCAAGATGGTTGTTTCTTAAAATAATATAATCAATGACAACAACTAATTTCTGTGTACAAATTTATATTTGTTTGTTTATTTCGCGTCATATCAACTTTTTATGAGTCTTTTAATATCGAAATTTAATTTTCTTGGGAGATTAGTAATTTTATTTACAGAAAAATGTATTGCTTGAAATATTTTACGTATGCAATAAATTCAAATCATAGCTTGAACACTTCGCCGGTTTAGACAAGTACGTCAGCTAGTATGTAAATATTGTTGTATGTACGATTTATTTCGGGGATATATATTTCTAACCTTATTGGTGAGGGATTTATTATTATTCTTATGGCAAACATTCCGGAACACATCATGTCGATACGTATATACTGCCAGTGGCGCATTCATCAATATTCAAAGAATATATACTGCTCTATCTATTTTCTTCACTAGAATATTGAAAGGAACACAAGTAAACACTTATCCAGTATCAAGTGCGGAGAATCACTTGCAGGGTTGCCCATATTTTCTAAGTTTTCTCATATTAGATTTAAATAAATGAAGGTTTTTTAGTAGCATTACTGGAACCACTCGACAGATACTGGATGGTCCTTCTGTACGTCTCTTGCTCTTCCTATCCCTGTCTCTCTTTGTGTACATTTTCTAATCGATCGAAACATTCTTGTGCAAATACATCATGATGAACGAAAATCTTTTTAGCGCTCTTGTAAATATATAAATATACGTAGCATCTTACATGAGTGGATCTGGCTGTTCTTATTGACAGTGTCTTATTCTATTCATATCTGTTTCATTCTTTTCACTGTATCTTATAGTGATCATACTTGTCTTTCATTCGTTATTTATTTTGTTCATGTCTGATTCGAAGAATCATATTCCGTTCATATCTAAATTTATTCTTTTCGTGGAATCTTCTTCCGTTCGTTATTCTCTTCGGATATGATTCATACTGTTTGCTTTCTTCTATTCTATGCGCATTCTTTTATTCTCTGGGCATTATCTTATTCTCTGTACATTATCTCATTCTGTTCACATCTGTCTCATTTTGTCGCAATTTCTTATTCTATAAATACCTAAACGATTCTTTTTGCAATATCATATTCAGTTCACGGCATCTTATTCTGTGCGCAGTATTCCATTCTGTTCATATATGACATATTCTGTTTGCTTTTCCTTATTCTTTTCGCAGTATCTTATTCTGTCTGTTATATCTTATTCTGTTCATATGTTTCATTCTGTTCCCTGTTTCGTATTCTGTACGCAGTATCGTAGACTGTTCAGAGTTTCCATTAAGTTCGCAATATTTTATTTTACTCCAAATATCTTATTCTGTTCATATTTTTCATCCGCTGGACCTTATTCTGTTTACATGATCTTATTCTGTTCACAGTTTCTTGATGTTCACTACCGGTATGAGTTTATCGCGTCAGAGGTTCAGTTTATGAGGATATTTGGTGAAGAAAACCCTAGACTCAAACAGGTTAAGATTTTAGTGAACGTGAAAGCATACTTTGGGAGTCGGTTCCACAGAAAAGTGGTTCAGGTGATGAAGCTGCTCGTCTGAAACTTACCGGTCGAATACGGTGGGTATGACGGTGCTTGGCTAAAATATACGTAACATGGCGGATCCTACCTGTAAAGGTTAGAACTGGTAAAACTAAGGAATGTAGTTTGTCTGAGCACTTTCCATTGAAGTAGCAATAGATCAGCGAGAGGCTTACAACATTTCGTCTTAGAGAGAGGGGTAACAGAGTGGAAAAAAAGAGCACGAGATTTGAAAGTGAGGACTGAGAAGCCTCTGGCCAAACATGACAGCAATAATCCATTTTAGGTTTGATCTGGCTATTGCAATGCTAGAGGATAGCAGAAGTCAGGTGCTTACTCGAGCAGTACAGGGAACCAACCGTTTTACCTGCGTCTGGATTGTATTTACGAGTTCTACTTGAGGTCTGGGTTGAGTTTGGGGTTCAATAATCCCCCCAGGTATGGGATCTAGCTAAACGAACAAACATTTATCGTGACTTGTAGTAGTTCAAGGTCTGATCGGTGATGATGGAATGTAACTCGTTCGGCTGTCGAAACATTGAGTGTGACCAGCCAGGTTTCCCCCCCCCCTCCGACTGAAAAGTTAGAGCTAGATCGGAGGAGAGATCAGCTGCCAATTTCTGGCCATCTGTTGTTTTGGAGGTGCACCCATATACCTTTGTTTCATCAGCATAGATATCCACAAATGATCAGAGTATGCTCCTGGGCAGATCATTTATATAAAGTAAAAAAGTGTTTTGGTCTGAGAAGCTGAGGGGTGCCTGTGTTGTTTCTGTTCATCTATTCATTCGCAATATCAACTTCCCTTCATATCAACTTCCTTTTGTTTGCAATATTTTAATATTTTATTTCTATTATATCTTATTCCCTTCATATATGACGCATATACTCACACTATTCACATTATCTTATTCTCTTTGCAGTAACATGATTCATTCTATTCTCAATATCATATTCCCTTCATATATATCACATTCTGTTCACAGTATCTTCTTTTCGTAGTTTATTCTCTTTACATATGTCCCATTCCGTTCGACGTTTCTTATTCTGTTCGTATTATCTCATTCTGTTCACAAAATCTTCTGATCACAGTTTATTCTCTTCATATATGTTCATTCCGTTTTTTCTTATTCTGTTCATATCAAACTTATTCTGTGTAATGTATTCTGTTTACAGCAGCTTATGTTCATATGTGTCTTATTCTCTTCTTACATGACGTGCACCCTCCCCACAATTTGACCAATTTCCGGTGTCTCTATTTATTGCAGGTTAACTTCTCCTTTTCGTTCTATCAATCTGGAAACCTATTGCTGATCGCATAAAATCATTTATAGTTTTACAGTCAATTTCAGGATTAATTAAGGAAAAATATCATTATATATTATCTAGTGCAATCAAATGATTTATAATCAAACATGAAAAGTCGTACATATAAACCGATTATATTTTGTCAAGCATTATATATTGTTAATTTCAAAAAGTTAAATGCTTCTTAGGGAGGTGGTTATCTCCCCTTGGTTGTGATGGCGTCAAATGATGGCCAGTGACTGACGTCAGTTTATAGAAAATTCACGCTTTTTATTCCGTCTTTAGACAATACTCCAGTTGCTATGTGAAGACGGGAGTCACGAGCTCACAGTGGTTGGGCAAACAGAGAAAAACACATTGCCTCACCAAACAGGACACAACAGACCTTAGATGGGGAAATATTACAAGTAAGACTTTCTCCCCCCCCCTATTCACATGACTTTTGTATACACATGTTATCTCTGTGTGGGAGAAATTAATTATAAATAGGTATATATTAGTACAAAAGTCCATTCGCGGACCATGTATGTCCATCTATTTTATTCCGTCCGTATATACGTAGTGAATAAAGCAAGTTCAAGATTTAAAATTGAAATGCTAAGCACTGGCTCATTGATTTTGTTAGAAATTAAAAAGACTTGAATTTACAAACTTTACTTAACACACACGCAAAAGCGAATCCAAAACAAAACTCGTGAAATTTCACACCTTGATACGAAATGTTTTTCGGCCAATAGAAAACTAGGAAAGATTTAAAAACAAAATTCAAATAATCTACAATTCTCAGAAACAAATTCTTTTACGGACCTTTACGAGAGCCGACGCGAACCTTGTTTGTCGTCCAATGGAAAGGCCCAAATCATATCCCGGAGTGAATTTCCAAATGGCCTTTTCAAGTCCCACAAACAAAATAAAAGACGGGAAAGTTCGCCTATCACCTGAGAGGAGACGAGCGTATTAACATGTCCCTTGACAAACGTCAAGCGATCGTTATTATTATCTCTACCTTTCTCCCTCACCTCTTTTATACTTGATAAACGAACGGAGCATTTTAAGGCTGAGCGATTACTTCAAATACATACCTATCCTTCGATAACGCTCGTACATACATACATACATCCATACATATGTACCCTGACTACGTACACACAAACTCAATCTTGCAAGGACTACTACGAACTTTTGACGACCTTGTATCAACCAAAATATATTAATTTTATTTGTAAAGACCTTAATTGATTTATATGTATATAAATTTGCTATTTCACTTTACGGTTTGATTTTTTTGTTTTATACTCCTCTTATGATGGGCTATCTAACTAACAAGGCCAAATCAAACTAATCTGTTTCAACACTCATACTCTTCACTATAACTGATAACCCACAATATATTAAGGTGTTACTATATCATAGACATAATAATTCCTATAATGAGGAAATTGAAAAACGGATTTTCCTTTCTTGCATAGCACCTCTTTTGGCAATGCCAAATCGTCTATCTTCTTGAATCCTAGTCCTTTATTTTCTTCTCTGTTTCTTTATGTTTCGTTAACACCTTACATCTTAGTGATTTTTATCGTTTAGGATTTGATTAGTTATTCCTGATTGTGTGTGAGAGGAAATCTTTAGCCATGGTGAAGGCATATCATTTAGAAAAAGATTAAGTGGCCCAAGAAATAAGATAAACCCTTCCAAAACAGAAACTATGATCTGGAATTGGAATGAAAGCAGTGATGGTATCTATCCTGAATCCATCATAAATATTGTGGATGTGGAGTTTCAAATATCAAATACTTCAAATAACTCGGCGTATGGATATGTTATGACAAAGTTAATACAAGAGATAAAAAAATTGAACGTAGAATAGGCTGGGCTAAATATAGTTTCTCCTAACACAAAAAATTATACAAAACCAAAACATCAACTGGAAAATTAGAGTCATGTGTTTAAAAGGCCTCATCAGATCGAGACTATTCATATGGATGTCATGCATGTTTGGGGAAATATCTAAAATATCAGCTTTATGGCACCCGCTTTCTCAGATCAATAGTTTGGCTTTGAACAAACGAATGAAAACTGTGGATCTTAGCAAAAACCATCTTTCTTCGAAGCCTTGTCAATTGGCGCTACAGAATCACAAAGAAAGAACTTTACCAGCTAAAACAAACGACATCACTTGAGGACTTCCAAAAACATAAACAACTAAAATGGATAGCACATGTAACCTGAAAAGAAAATAATAACACAATCAAAATAATGAGGCTCCAAACTACTACAAGGATCAGTTGAAAACATACCTAACACAGGCCTTCATCGACCCTGAGACTTGTGAAACCTTTGCTGCAAATCGGCCTTCCTGACGTAGGACCATCCGAGGAACCGAGAATTTCGAATGTCACCGTTAACATGATGAGGATCTGTGACACGTTTTCAGGAAGTCTCGACTAGCCCAGACGCGTCCTCCATCCACACTCCT
Source organism: Acanthosepion pharaonis (assembly GCA_903632075.3). Lineage (NCBI taxonomy): Eukaryota > Metazoa > Mollusca > Cephalopoda > Sepiida > Sepiidae > Acanthosepion > Acanthosepion pharaonis. The sequence continues at coordinate 2,279,514 of CAHIKZ030004678.1, forward strand.
CTGTGACGGCCCAGACAACTCTTCGGCATTAGTCTCAGCCTTCACAGCCATCTCTGTCACGGCACAGAGAGGGGTGAAAGAAACTAAAGAGAGGGGATGACGATACCGATGCTCGAAAGCGAGCGGGTGCCGATATACTTCAAACAAAAGATTAAGTAGGACGTCCCCATAAGTATTGGAAAGAGTGATAACAAATATTAGACTTGAGAAACGCAGGTCAGTCAAGGGTCATTACAATGACCATCTCCTTGCTTGGTGTGAAATGATTAAAATAAACACAGCAATCCGAAAATATAGAATAAATAGAGAAACAATTGTGGCAAATATATGCAACTCATCACCATGGCTTCGCTTCGCAAAACGAAGACCACGAGGGAGTCTGCACACGTCGCTTGCAGGCACGTTTGTGACTGATAAGTCCAATGCGGGATAGGCATATTCGATCGCATTCGTTGCAGCTAAATATCAGGTCTAGGCTCGATGGCAT
>CAHIKZ030004678.1:2285000-2302500 GCA_903632075.3 Acanthosepion pharaonis
AATAGAAAGATAAAATGGAAATTGTACGTGAGAGAGAGAGAGAGAGAGAGAGAGAGATAAGGATCAGACAACTCAGTACCTAGGAATCGACAACCAGACAATCTGCACAAGGTTTTGGGCAGAACCTACCGCACTTTTTGAAGAGCCGAATACAGAGATCTGGCGCACCCTCAACATGAAGGCTGTCATGGCTCTGCACATGACAGCCTTCGTTGCTGTCCTTTGTAGCTCTTAATAAATTTTGAATTTTCGTTATTTTTCCTAAAGCCTATTCTTCCATTTACTCAAGCACATTAAGTATGCTATGCTTTGTTTTCCTCTGCCGCTCTTTCCTGAAATCTGTCTTGTGACTATCAGATTTTCCAAGCCTTCTTTCCTCATTATGTGCCCAGAAACTTCAATTGTTAAATATAACAATTATGTTAAATATAAGTTTCTTTTTTGTTTCCATTTTCCCTGAAACCTTGTCGTTGTTATCATTTTCGGTCCATGTTATATTCAGTATCCTTCTGTAGAACCATATTCTGTGGCGTCAAGTCTATTTTTCATCTGAAGGGAGATTCTCCAGGATCCATTGCCATATAGGAGGACATATATCACGTAACATTTCAGTACTCTTTGTGTTTCTAATGAAGATTTTCTGTCTTTTAATACTCCGCATAGCTTCTGGAATGTATCTAGAAACAAAGAGAATATAAGCAGAATTCGAACCAGAGATCTACATAAATATCTTTCTTCATGCCTAAAAGATACAAGAGAGTCTTCTAATAAATTCATCCTTCCGCTGGTTTACTTGTGCATAATACTTTTAGAATAATGTTTTCGATTGTTTTTCGTATCTTTCGTCTCTTCTAGTCTCAGTCGACGATTTCAGGTTTTCCTTTTTTTCATATTAAACGCATCTTTGGTGGAATACAACTTCGGTTTATACCCAACAACCCCAACGATCCACGATTATGTATCATATTTATTCAAGAATCAACCATTTTTCGCACGTCACACATCTGCATCAGTGAAGTAAGAACAATAGGAACATGCCCTGAATTAATGTGTTTCCGTTTTATTGCGCAGACGGACATATTAACGAAGACTTCCGGTGACGTTTTTCCTTCTTTTTCTTTTTAGGTGTGTGCGTATTAGCGATTTCAAGAAACTTATTTTAAGAATAACAATCAATGTAATAGGAAACAAGAACATTTCGTTAGAAAGAAAAAAAATGAAAGGGCTGCGGAATACTATCAATGTAAAAGGGATCTTCTTATATAAAAGTGAATGCTGGACAATTTCCGCTCAGATGAAGATGGGAGCAACAGGGATGTGGTTATATGGAATAATGCTGAGAATACCATGGACAGAAGAAGATAGCTGTAGAACAATCACGTTGTCAAGATAAACACTCAGTTGTCTAACAAGCTGAGAAAAGACACCTCCACCTTGAGAAAGAGAGATATTTATGGTGCAATGGAGAATCTCATTGTGCTCAAGTGGGATAGTCCATTACTTGGGCTGTGATTGGCAGTTGGTACATGAGTGGAGGTATTTCCGTATAAATACTAGCTTGATCCCAGTCAGTATGCGGGGTTTGTATTGAGTTTTATTTTTGTCTGCCAGCTGGACGCTAGCTGGGACCCTTACGCCGGTGAGTGTTGTTATTCTACAATAGCAACGAAGAATTCGGAAGAAAAATGGAAATAAAAAGGACAATTTTACTTAATATCAATGTAAAATGGATCTTATATAAAAGTGAATGCTGGACAATTTCCGCTCAGATTAAGAAGAGATGGGAGCAACAGAGATGTGGTTATATGGAATAATGCTGAGAATAACATAGACAGGAGAAGATAGAAACAAAGAATTCGGAAGGAAAATGGAAATAAAAAGGAAAATTTTACTTAATGTCCGAAAGTGTCAGTTGAAATGACTGAGTGTTTGAAGAATTTGACACTTGAAAGTTATATTGAAGAGAAGAAAGACGGAGAAAAAACAGCGAATATCCTATCTGACGAGCTTATGGAAATGGATGCCATAACATGATAGGTGTGGTTAAAACTACAAACTAAGAGCTACAAAGGATAGAAGGTGTCGAGAGCCATGATCGCTCGCGTCCTGAAAGAACACGGCACATTGACGAGGATTTGTTGTAATCAACATATATGCACTCGTGGGCAAATTTTGGTTTAACCCCTAAAGATTCTTATAAATACACCATTACGAAACTTTGCCTCGATCTTGGTGCAGGCTAATCTTGCTGATCATCTTCGTTAACAAAACATACCAGCGACCATGGCTCTCCATAGTATCCTTTGTGTAGCTTTTTGTAGTCTTTACCACCATTCTTTGTCCCTGTTTTTCAATCTGTTCCTACAAACTCGGTAAATTGATTACTCGCTGTTTTCGATTTGTCTTCCAGTGAATTTTGAATTCTTCTTCCTTTTGTGACAAAGAAAGTCATGCCTGTGTCTTTCTGGTTTCCTTTTAGTTTCTATTTTCATTAAAGCTTTCTCGTCGCACCCATGTTTTATTTATGATATATTTAATATTCATCAGTAGAACGACATCTCAAATACTTCCAGAGAATTTCCAATATTCACAGCTATATACAATATTAGATATGTCACAGCAGTTCAGCACGTTTTTCTTTGTTTCTAAAGATATTTTCTTATCGGTTAATACTTTGCTTAGTTTCTGGAAGACCTGTTTTACAGAACTGCTATGCACCTTTTAGATTTATGTGTCCTGCATTCTGTCATCTGTTTCAACACAATACAGTAATTTCTGCACCTGTTTGATTTTGACATTCTATTGGTTTGGCAAAAACGTTCGTACGGTTTAAGTAAATACTCTACTTAATAACTTTACGAAGTTCTTGGCCAATCCGATATATCCAGATTCTGATGTTGTTCACATATTCTTTAATTAACGACTGGATTCAGTCCCTGACAGCTTCATGAAAATAGACGATTAGTTTATTATTATTATTATTATTATTATTATTATTATTATTATTGAGAACAGTTTATAAATTCGTCTTGATTGAAGTTTAATTAATTTTGCCTCAACTCATTTTATACAACCAAATATTAAATTATAAATTAAATAACAAAAGTGTGTATATACATGAACAACAGATCCTTTTCTATAATAATAGACATTAATCTTAAATATACGGATAGCGAAAGAATTATGACAGCGGAAAGTATAATCAATCAGTTGAGTTTATATACCGATGTAGTTGGATGAAACGCTTTCGTCCTAATATATTTGGGAATCTTTACCGCCTAAACCCAGCTATGAACAAACCTAGCACGGTAAATATAAGGGGAACGCAGACTAGGATAAGGACGACTCTGAATTCTATATCATGGAAAGGGCAACGGGAAAACCACAACTTACCACCCACAACGCAAAATCATAGCAGGTCTTACACATTAAGTAAAAGGAAGCTGTGGAGAACATATCACCTCCTCCCGAGGGAATGCGGTATAATAAAAAGGAAGACAGAACCGAACGAATACTGAATTATTAATGCTGTAATCACACACAAAAACACACACACACACTCGTACACAATGCAATCGCACTTATAAATTTGCGCGTACATGTACATATATATATATATATATATATATATATATATATATATATATATATTTCGGATGGGTGTTTGGGAACCTTGTGGCACGTATTGCACCAGGTCTCTGTATTCGGCCCTTCAAAAACTGTAGTTGGTTCTGCACAAAGCCTTCACCACTATAATCAACTCATATGTGTTGGTGTCTGGGCTGTCGGTTCCAGGCACTGAGCTGCTTGACCTCATACGTCGAATACGACATATATATATATATATATATATATATATATATATATATATATATATGAAAAATGAATATTGAAGTCAAGACTCAGCGGTGACTGTCTGTTTCATGCTTAAAAGCAATCCTCAAGCCATGTCTATTGTGTTTTGGCTTCACTATTTATATATGTTAGACAATGGTGCATTATGGGTACCAAGGACTATTGTATTGTAATGTATTACCTTAACAGTTATTAGGTGCGCAGTAATAATTATATTTCAAGTTATTCTAAATGCTATTGAGTAGAAATAACATAAATTTCCTGAAGATTGAGTTTAAGCATGAAACAGACTGTTACTGTTGGGTATTGAATTCAATGTCCAGTTTTACATACTCTTCTTCCCTCATATTGATATCATTAGCTCATAATATAGCATGCCTTAAAACTATATTTTCATCATATATATATATATATATATATATATGTGTGTGTGTGTGTGTGATTTGGTCTGAAATTATGGATATTTAATCATGAACAAAATATCATGAAAAATATATCATGAACAAAATATCCGAAGTAATTATTGTTACCGAATTTTTAGGTTAGCCCAAAATAGCAAACCCTGCCGTAGTAGTCAAAACTTCGATTAAGCAAACTGAATATTGACGGTTTGAACAGTGGTACGTTATCTTCATTTAAGTTTATACAAGACCGAAAAATACGCGAAGGCAGTCAGTATATCAACATCAATAGGAAAGTGAAGATGCCGCTCCACTCCTAGATTTAAACGTTGAAATTCCCGAAAATGATCTCTTCTTTAGACGAACGAGTATATGGTGTTGTAATGACGGGAACAAGTCAAATTTACTACAAGATCAAATTTATGAAGCACCAAATGAGAAAAAAACATCATGTCTTACAAAGTTCTAATAATAATGCTCACTGGAAAGCAGTTTTTCAAACATTACAACCAGACGATTCATACACATATACTTTTATATAGTAATCATAATACATTCTAGCGCAATCTGGATCGAACCCCCTACCCATGTCATTGGTCTGTGAGATGAGATTGTTAAAATCACGCATACAATTGTATACATGGTAATGGTATTATTCTGAATGTCGGCTGAAATTTATGAAATCTTTCTCTTGAAACAATATTTCACAATAAGAGTCTTCTCAAGTCCCGTAGATGTTAAAAACCTTTCTAGTACTAATGCGTGTTTCCTTCCTAACATGACGTAATGTGGAATGTCAACATTGTCATATTTTGATCATGTCATTATTCATTTCTAGTTATATGTGTTATCCATTGTAATGGTCGCCGTGTTTAGAAGTCCTCAAGTGATGCTGTTTCTGTTATTTGGTACTGTTCTTCGTTTGAGGTTCCGTAGCACCAGTCTGCAAAGTTTGAATAAGAATATTCCTTGCTGAAACCCCTATAGGTTTCATTCGCTCAAAGGTATTTTAATCATTGATATGAGAAATTGGTTGTATACAGCTGTTTGTTTAGATATTTCTGAACGAGTTTGATGCTATGCATGACATCCGCATGAAAGTTTCGATATAAAGAGGCTATTCAAATACATGATAAAAGTTTTCAGGTTGATATTTTGGTTTTGTGACAATTTGCGTTGTTGGACCAAACTACCCCCAGAACAGCATGTTCTATATTTAATTTCCTTATCTTCTATACTAAATAGTATAATAGATAATTACATCGAACTACTTGAATCGAACTGAGTGTCAATTAATAGGATGGTTGCCATTAATTTCACTAATATAATAAGGATGCCAATTCATATACCTGTACACACTAACGTAACTTTTCTAGTAATCAGAAATGATGTAGGATTGTTCAAATTTTAATTTTAATATTACTTTCTTTGTGTTTCGGGTACAGATATAGATATTGAAGGCCCGCAACGAATGATAAGACTTCCTTATCTAGATAATTTAGGCTGTCTACATTATAATAGTTTCCTGTGTTTAATTGGTAGGTAACTCGTTACCTAAAGAAGTAGATTCCGCGAGGGAAACGGGGATGTTCAATTCCAGCCGAGAGGAACATTTTTTAATAGGTACTTATTGTTTTTTCTAGGTAGGTTGATATTAATTTCACTATAACAAAAGGTGTCATGTAAAAACAACTTGTAGTGACTAAAAAGAAGATTTATAGTAATATGTATATATATATATATATATATATAGAGAGAGAGAGAGAGGGAGAGAAAGAGAGACAGAGAGAGAGAGCGAGATAGATAGACAGACAGAGAGAGCGAGATAGATAGATAGATAGATCAAGAAGAAAACATTAAAGATCCATTTCGGTTATAATTTATTTCGTTAATTTTTCTATATATTCATCTCTTCTGTCCGAAAGTTCTTAATCGTTTATCATATATATATATATATATATATATATATATATATATATATATATATATATATATATATATTTAAATAGGTTTGAAACGGTACAAAAAGTATTATATAGAGCATTAAAAACTAGAAATATAGTATTGTAGGCCATGATAAGTTTAAAATAAAACACACACCAGTCAACTGGTTTCGTCCCCTCTCATCAGAACTGTTAACGGGGAATTTAGATTATGAGGAAAAGAAAAAGTCTGTCATGGGTGACATGAATGAATGGACAGGAAAGGAAAAAAAAATATAATAAATAAAAAAATTTTTTTTTTTTTAATTTATTATGGTGTGTGTTTTATTTATTATGGTGTGTGTTTTATTTTAAACTTATCATGGCCTACAATACTACATTTCTAGTTTTTAATGCCTTAATATATATATATATATATATATATATATATATATATATATATATATATATATTTAGGTAGCAATCCCTCTTTATACACGTTTTGTTAACGAAGACTGACATGGTCCTGCGATTAAGCATTTAATTTAATTTTTCTTGTGTTCGTAAAATAGTTTTCTTTTCTAAACACAAAGTACGTAAATACTATTCAAAATCTCTCCATATCAGAGCGCTTTCGGCTATTCTTTTAGCCATTATCAAGGACGATTTTTCTTTTCATTTTTATTTATATTTGACTAAATATACATAAATTGATATATGTGTATAAAGTTATAGGAATGTTTTATTTCCGTTAATTTCTTTTTGTTAAATCTTAAAAAATAAAAATCGTAAATATAAAAGTTGAAATTGATTTCAACAACTACAGGCAACCGTGTGTTTCAGGCTAAACGCAATCTTCAGGCTTTGGAACAGACTGTCGCTTATGGGTGTTGACTTCAATGTTGACTTCAAGTATTACCAGTTTGCAACTAGAGAGGATAATCCAGGAGAGTTCAATGTAGGCTACAGTATATATATATATATATATATATATATATATATATATATATATATGTGTGTGTGTGTGTGTGTGTGTGTGGATAGATAGATAGATAGATAGATAGATAGATAGATAGATAGATAGATAGATATTTGTGTCTATATATATATATATATATATATATATATATATATATATATATATATCCCAGAGGATAGAATCCAGGTAGAATTCAATGTCAAGGACAGAGTATGAATATAATATAAAGGTTAAACACTAATATTCCATGGTTATAATTTATTACATTAGAATGTAATCACGATCCAAATCACGATCTACAAATTCAAAAAGACTTTTTGAATTTGTAGGTCTGATGATATGGATCGCGATTACAATCCCAAAGTAATAAATTATAACCCTGGAATATTTGTGTCGGAGCCTTTTATATTATATATATATATATATATATATATATATATATATATATTAAGAGACGACAGGAAAACTATTCTTAGACGACGCATTTTCATTGCTTTGATAAAGTCCTCTGAGGGAGTTTATCAAAGCAATGGTAATGCCTTGATAAAGACCCTTAGATGACGAAACGCTTCGGCTAAGTATAGTTTTTTCCTTTTGTCGCTTTTTATTTATTTTGTCTCTTGCACAGTTACAATCTATCTAAGAATGCCAGATAAATCCATTTGTCGAAATTAGTATATATTCCTGTAATCATATCTGATAAATTTAGGTCCAGTGCAATGTGGATTATCCTGCTGGAACAAGCAATGTTTTTTGTGGAAAATTGATTCCATGACACAGTGGAAATTTTAACGAATAATTCTAATATTGCATTCTCTGGGCAGTGACGTGCTTGAACGGGTAAAGAAGGCTCAACCCATATCACGTGAACATCCTTCACGCGATTTTGTAAGCACTAATAATCTGCACGGCGTCTTCTTGACAACTGGAATGAATGTCCTCTGGGGTCGGCCCAATATCAATAGGTCGAAGGCTATCAAATGTCCACACGCTCTCATGGCACCCGCTAACATTCCAGTCGCCTTCGTAGAAGCCAAATCAGTGCTTACGCTTATTCACCAGATGTCAGAGCACAACTGAAATTGGTCTGAGCACTTCCATGGTGTCATGCTACTGTGGCGCCATCTACCGTTGACAGCAAGTACTGCTATCAAATGACTTTTGTCATGTAAGTATGTAAACCTTGTTTGTCTATTAAATCAAGAGGAATAATCCAGCCAAGGATGATTTAATGAGTAAAATATTTAAACGATTTTTGATTCTCTCCTTTTTTCTTCTTTTTTTTTTTTTTGGCACTGATCCTTGTCGATTCATTTGCTTTTGCAAATGAATCACAAATAACGGCACATTTTCTGACATGCGCACAATCTCATTTTGTTATTTTTTACTTCTTCTTTGGCATTGGTTTTTTTTTCTGACATTTTCTTTTCAAGGACATCCATAAGTAGCACAACAAAAGACCTGGAAAATTTCTTTGGTCAGTCAGTCATTCAGTCATCACTTTGGTCTTGTTTATCTAATTTTATTTTATTTTCTTCCTTTTTTTACCAACCACATTCCTTTGCTTTTTCTCGGCTTAATACAAAGTAATTGTTTGTTCGTTTCGAATCATAAAAATGATTGATTACACAAGTTTTTAATAGAACTTTTTTTTTATAAATAAAATTTGCTTCAAGCATTCCTCCTCTTTTTGATCTTTCTCCATCGTTTCTTTTTTTATTCTATTTTTCACTTCCTCCTGCAATCGTTTTTCCAAAAGTATTACTTCTTTGAAGATTGTTTAGAAAAAAACAATATTTGTTTTTGGTCTTTCGGCGTGTTTCATTTCTACATTTGTTTGCTGTTTCCGTTTTTTTATTATTTCTCTGATTTTGTTTTATTTCAATGATTATTATTTTTTTGTCTCGTCTCATTTACTTTTTCTTCGATTCAAACATATTTATTCAGTAATATCCCCTTTTTTTCTCTTCATTCTTCCTCAACTCTCGGACATTTTCGGACTCCCTAACGTGTCCCCTTTTTATTATTTATAATAATCTTTTCGTTTTTTTCTCCTTTCTTGTCATGTTTCTTCTTTCGTTGTATTTTTTCTCGTCAACTTTTCCTCTTCTTTCTCTGTCCATTTTCTCACCATGCAAATTTCTGTTATATATCTTTATTAAAAATATATGAACTTATTTTGGTTGGCTCTCATTTATTATGCTTCAAATAAGTGTGACATACATTTATAATCAGGAATCAATTTAAAGTATACAACCCACGGAAATATAACACAATAAACCATATAACAGAATCAGTTATTTTATTATTTAAAAATTTAACAACTTCTTGATATTCTATAACTTTCATTAGTCTTTGGGTTATAACCAGGGAGGCTACAGACCATTGCATTAATTTGATCACGTTAAAAGTTTCTTTTTTAGAAGATTTGCAGAAAGTAAAAAAGAATTATATTTCATGAAGGTTCACTTTAGCTTAAAGCTTCTTGGTTGTGATCTGAAACATTCAGCATAATCTTGTCGAAGAACTTACAATAATTTTCTGTTGTTTCTTTCGACATTCTAGAAATACAAAGGGCGATTGTCTCCCTTTGGTGAAGACTAGCGTCACATGACAGACGGTAAGCGAGTTCCTGATGTGACAAATCCTCAGTCGCTGTTTAACACGCGTAGAAGCAAGACATGTTTGCCGAGCCCAGTTGCTAATGATAGAATGCTAAGTCACTAAACGTCATCGTCATAGCGATGGGAAAACAGAAGCGGTCACATGGTACCAAGAAGTTTGTAGAGCATACCACCGGACTGGCCGGCTCTCCCTCTCGCTTCTTATCTTCCTACTTGTTTTATTTATGTTACAATTTCTCTGAGTGAGGCAAATTGATGACAAGTATTTATATATTTATATATAATTCCTTGTGGGACAATCGTATATAAAAATCTCTTTAAGGATAATGCATGATTGTTATTTCGTCGCTTCAACTATTTTGGTTTGTGCGTGTATTAAAGTGTTACAATATCACGAATATAATATAGCCTAGAATGGGAAATTATAAACTGGTAACAGTCCCTCTTGATGAGCACCCTCATTAACATCGCTATCATCAATTTTGAAGGCGATCTATAATTTTACTTCCTATAAGACTAGCCCAAATTATTGCTGCAAATCCTTCCACCGTTGCTTCTACATCGATCTGGTTAATTATTTCCATGAAGGACATTCAATCTAGCCCAGCCATCCAATGTAGCTCTACATTCATCATTAAAAATTACTGCTGAGGAACTAGTATTCATATACTTTTTCGTCCAAATTGCACCCTTCAAAGAATATTCCACTATTCTATATCACCCTATTGCGTTCCTTTCAACAAAATGTCTCCATTCACTATTATACTTCGGCCTAAAAAAAAACAAATACTAAAGTATTACTATATTAATGCCGACCTTTATTGAATTAAGATCTCTTTCATTAAATTCATTTGAATCGACCTGGTTTGTCTTGCCTAAAAACGACAAACCGTATTTGTCACCCACACAAGACAGACATGCTTACGGAGTTGTTGATGCCTCACACTTATATATACACCCACACGAACATACACACTTACACACATCATACTCACTCACTCCCTAATGAGCCAAAAGATAACACACACCCATAGTAATATAAACGCTTAGAAATATCATACTCACTCACTCCCTAAGAACCAAATAACGCACACAGACAAACACTTAACAGAGACACATCCCCTTTCCAGGAACCAATAAAACTGTCAAAATGTCCAAGGGAATTCAGAACAGCATGAATCCATCCAGCTTTTATCTCAAATAACAACTTAAAAGAGACTGTTTGACCAACACAAAGATTGACCAAAATTCATGTTAAAATTAAAAAAAACAAATGAAAACTACAGACAAAAGTTGAATTTCTCCATCAAGACATTCATTTCTGTAGTTCACTGTTACCAGCAAGCAAAAAATTATTTTTCTCCTGATGATGTCCATGTTGGACGAAACTAGTCGAGGAATCTAAATGAAATAATAATAAAAACGAAGGCATATTAATATACAACTCAGTGTGTCTGAAGATTTTAATTTTTAATATTTTTTATTCTTCAATATATATATATATATATATATATATATATATATATATATATATATATATATATATAATCAAGTCATCCCATAAGTTCTGTCCGAATTTTACCTTTTTGTTAAAATGAACAAAATTTAAAGAGTATTTTATAATGTCTAATGGAGCTGAACATTATTTTTATGTTTAGATGCTTTTAAACTGATCAAATTTTATTTCAGAGAACAATAAAATTAAATTTTGTCTGATTAAAACCCTGCTAACATGGAAGTACCCAAGAATCATTGGAGGCACATAATGCTTTATGAGTTCAAGAAAAGACTCAGAAGCCGAAGCGGCTAGAAACATTCACTCAGTTTATGGAGAGGAATGTGTGAATGAAAGAACTTGCAGAAAATGGTTTGTAAAATTCAGAGGTGGAGATTTCACCCTTGAAGATTAAGATCGAACCGGACGTCCAGTTGAGTTCTTCTTGAAGCAGCCCTTGAAGAAAATCCTGCTTTATCAGTTGAGGAATTGGCAGTGGTTCGCAGTTCAAACCATTCAACTGTTCATCGTAAACAACTTGGAAAAGTTCCTAAACTTGGAAAATGGGTTCCTCGTGAATTGCCTGAAAACAACCTCAAATCCCGAGTTGGCATCTGCTCTTCTCTCCATTCTCGCCAACTTGTTTCACCTTATTTGGATAGACTTGTGACTGGCAACGAAAAATGGATCTTTTATCGAAATGTTAAGCGTCGTAGACAGTGGTTTGGTAAAGGGGATGGACCCCAACCACAGCTGAGAAGGGAACTTCATGGGCAAAAGGTTCTTCTTTCAATCTGGTGGGATCGCCAAGGATTAATCCACTTTGAATTCTTACCTCCTAATGCAACAATTAATGCTCAAATATACTGTCAGCAATTAGATCTACTCTAGTGAATCGAAAAGAGATGATGTTTCATCAGGACAATGCGCGACCCCACACAGGAAGAACTTGGTTGAGAGAAAATACCTCATCCACTTTATCCTCCCGATCTTGCTCCTTCAGACTACCATTTGTTTCGTAGCTTACAGAATAATTTGGAAGAAACAGCTTTTGTAACACAGGAAGAGGTTAAAACTGACATTTGTGAGTCCTTCGAATCAAAGCCAAAAGAATTTTACAGTAATGGAATTAGTAAGCTTGTTAATAGATGGAAGGAAGTCATAGATAATCAGGGAAAATACATTGTTGATTGAATCTGTAATTAAATGTAACATTTGGTCACTTGTTTTCTTTATTCAAAATTCGGACAGATCTTATGGGATGACCTGATATATATATATATATATATATATATATATATATATATATATATATATATATATACGCAAATGCAGACAGAATCTCTCACCATCATATAAGTATGCAAAATGCTTTCACCAAGCCAAGAGACGCATTATTTTGCAATATTGATAAACTACAAATATAAAAGTGGAAATGATTCTGTTTTCGCGTAACGGGCCTCACTACATACTAAATCCATTTCTACTAATTATTTGCTCGTATTATTAACAGGTAAATATTGAACTCATCAGGAACGAAAAATAACTAGTATCACCGGGACAAGATATCACGATAATCAATAGATATCAGATATTAGCTGATTCATGAATACTTCTTGATGAGCAAAGGGTACTTGGTCGAAACGTTTTGTCTGTAATAACATCTACATCAACCAAACTGAGAACAATATTTCGAAACAAGAATATTGATAATTATTCATCTAAGAAATGAAATCCTAAATTATGAAATGCGGTGCGAACACGCCATCATAATCAAATAATCAAATGTCAAAAAAATCTAATATTGATTATAAAAGGCTACAAAAATACACCTCTAATGACCTTCAGGTGGCGTAGTCGATATCATAAGTCTAAGTCTTAGTCGATATCATATCATTAGTCGATATCGTAGTCGATATCATAGTCGTAGTCATAAGTTCTATTCTTGGATTTGGTTTTGACGCACCAATTCAACAGGAACGAAGCGGAACAAAAAATAACTGACATCATAGGGACAAAGTATCCCATTATGTCTATCGGCTTGCGCATTCGAGAAATCTTGGAATACAGTCCAATAGACATGATACATATGCTTTAATAAATGAAAATTAATACGAAGTATCCACTATCATGATAATGTTTAAAACAAATAAACCCAACAGTTCTTTAAAATAAATATGTATATATATAAATTTGTATATGTCTATATAAAATGTAAAATATATAAGTGTGTATGTATATGTCATATATAAATATGTACAAGATATAGGATAAATAAAATAAATAAAAACTAATAAAATAAAATAATAAATAAAAAATTTAAAAAAATAAATAATAAAATAAAAATAATTACTTTGTTAGAATATATCGTCTTTTTAATTGTATACATTTTGAATTAAATTTTATATGAAATTTTTTATGCAGCGCATCAGTTTTGCATCAATTATAATCGTAATTGTCTTGGTCTTGAAATATGCCATATTCTAAAAATTGCTTCTTCATAAAATATATATAAATTTATTTTGCCTTTTTTAGTACAAAAGAATAGGATTATCGGAATAATGATGAACCGAATTTTGAATTCTCTGAACGAAAATTCAAGTCTTTGTAAATTGTTGCTGGTATCAACAATTTTAATAAGATTTTTGCGCTTCTGGTTGATTTGTCCCGCAAACAATTTTGGCGGATTACTGAGAGTCCGCGGGAAAAATAAGACATTAACCAAATAACAAATAAGTATTAAGAAATATATTGATAGGACATTTAAATTAAATGTGAAGAATTCAAAGCAACCTTTACTGTCTCTAGTTGAGGCATGTACATTTCGGTGGGAGTGTAAAGAATACGTCTTTTCGCTATGAAAAATCACCGAGAAAGGGATGAATACTTTACAATCTCGTACCGGCTGCAATCGTTGTCAGGGGCGGTAATTCAAAATCTGTGATTTTTATCACGTGGCGATTATCCCAAAAATAATCCCCCACACAGATTGAAGAAGATTTTCTAATGAAATCTGATTTGTAATGTATGTCTCTAAATGTCGTGGGCAATCTACAGTGCGACAACTTGTTTTTGGAGGTATTGATATTTTAAGTGATGGCACATTGTCTGTTAGTTTGCTTTTATTTTTAATTTTGTGTTTTTGGCATTAAATTCATTGCTGACTCGAAGTTTGTACAGGTTCGGCCATACAATTCGGTCTTTGATGTTTACTCTTGTGCTAGGATGTAGAAAATCATGAAGGTGGTCGAAAATTTAAAATGAAAGGTTTTGTTACACTAATGTACATTTATCGACGTTAATTTTAATCCAAAATGATGCAGGCGTTTAAAAAGTTATAATAAGAATGTGCTTGTTTTCTGTATGATAGACACGTGTGTGTGTGTGTGTATACGCGTGTAAGAGATTTCAAAAATTAAAAGAGAGAACACCATGAAAATGAACGTCTCCAAGTGGTGGAAACTTTGCCCACGTACAACTACATCTGAAAGAGTTGGAAAAAAAAGACATAGATTCTTTCAAATCTCGCGCCGCCTGTAATTATTGTCAGGGGGCGGTAACTCAAAATCTCGGCGCATGTGGTTATCATCAGGGGGCGGTAATCCAACGAAATAGATAATTATTTGATTTTGTCCCGGGTTCAAATTTTTTGAATGGATGACATTTAGTAATTTGTAAGGGAGAGCGGTCAGTCGGTTTGTTGGAAGTTGTCCAACTAAAATAATCTTGAAATAATTTTAACGCATGAGTAAAATAGATTCAAACGAACAATTAAAAATGTGGCAAAATCTGTAGGGTTGTTATCATTAAGTCTAATACTTTGTTCGTCTGCCACTGACAAATGGTGGAGTTTGTTACCGTTCATATGTCTGTGATAAGAACGCAGGTGTTTTTCCTCAGTTGGCGACTTGAAAATAATTTTAAAACACACAATAAAACAATGATTTCTTACCACATCAATAAATTGAATTTTGTATAATAAAATAGCAGGAGGGTTTTAAGCATTATGCTCTGATTTTATAATTTTATCGATTGAATGAAAGTGAATGATTTAAGGAAGTGTTTGGAATTATGTTGGTCTACAGTTTCCAAGGTTCAGTATAGACATTAGTGCATCCATCATATAGTATGACCGTAACACGACAGAAGGAAGAACTAGAATAATCTAAGGAAATGAATTCCTAGAATGAGTTTTACATGAAAATATTTTATATACATCTCTGAAGTACACAAATATAAATCATAGTGAAATGCAGTACATAACTCTATCTATCTATCTATCTATCTATCTATCTATCTATCTACATCAGAAATTGTCCTACACAAAAAAGAAAATGCATATAAGAAAAGCAAGATGAATAGAAGAAAAGTCTTACTTGTAAAATACCCAAGAGGGCCGTGAAACCATACATGGTATCTCTTAGATTCCTATATAGGACGCATACCGCTGTTCATTGTATCAGTGAACTGCAAACGAATCTCGCATACACATTCGTCGCGAGCTATGCAGCAAGTAACTATCCACGCCAACGGGCTATCACCTGATCATCAAGGGCCCCCGAGTAAATTCGTCATTTTTTCCTGTCAAATGACAGATCATCGTCTTCTGGATTCTTACAAATGTACTAGGTCTTCTTTTTTTCTGATTCAATCAGTCATACAAATAAAATAATAATTGTCAACCTCGTTCGTATCACCGACATTCCACTATAAAATATTTTTTTCTCTTATTTAGATGGAAAATATGAAGATGTGTGTTTTTACAGATGATAACAAAGATTACGTCAATTTTGAGAATGATTAAAAATAGTCCGAATAATTACCAAAATAATTTTTGGCTAGCTGTCTTCAATGTTGAGTATATGTCAACAAAAGATACTAGATTGCACAAGCAACAACGCCAACTTTGAAAAAGAGCGTTTGATTTTGTTATCGTTAATGTCTTGTGAGTGGCTGACATGATATATCTTGAGAAAGATCATCGGAATACGTTTTCTTTCTATGAAAGTAAATGCAATACAATTTGTAGACAGTGAACACATTGTCTTTCCTGGAGTTGTTGACGAGTTATTTTGATAATATATCATCGTACAAAAATATTCCGATCCTAGTTTGTTAAAAATTATAACTAGACAGCTCAATATAATTGAATATTTTATCCTGAACAAGCCAAAAATTATGCAGAGACACCCCTGTCTTTGAAATAATTTAGCTAGTTTCTCTTAATATATTTTCTTTCTTAATGTAATGAATATGCATACACCTGGGTTCCCCCTCACAGTAATATGATTGGCTGGTGTCAGCCATAAATACAGACCGATGTGGAGGTACAGGACGACGCCTATTGACGACGCCTATTGCCTACCACTACGACGAGGACCAGTCCATTACGGTTGCCTGCTAGATTGTACTACTTGGTTACAGTAGTCCAAAACCACTTTGCTACTTCGAACAAATATATCCCTTTTCGGGACATATCATTTCTGTAGCCGATTAAATATACCATAACTACTATGAGTTCTTTCTGTATAAATATGTAATAATGTATTTGAGGAACCATTCTTCTTTATACAGCGGAAACGATTTTCTAAATACAGCGTGTATCAAATGCCACTGACGCACAAAGGCGAAAAGAAAGAAAAAGACGTCACAAAATTAATATAATAAAACATAAACAGAATTCTTGTTTAAGTCTAGTGTTATGGTTTTGCAGCCGAGGTTAAATCAAGCCAATGTATATCCTTCCATGCGTCTAGTAATCAAGTATGGGTTATCTCATCTGTATCGATTTATGCGTTCAGATATCGATCGGTCGGCAGAGCTAAGATTCGATCATTGTTGCTTCTGCTCACCAATCTCGATAAAAAGCAATTGGAAAAGACAAAATGCAAGTATGCACACAGGTGCACGTAAAATGCTTTAATCTTATTGATTGGACAGCAATGCAGATTCAGTAATTGGAGCTGGTGGATGGTGATGACGACGATGATGATCATGATGATCATGACAACGACGACGAGGACGACAACAATGTTGAGGACAATCGTGTGAAAGAAGATTGTTCTACGAGAGAACGTCGGTTTTTATTCATCGTTTCTCTTATTTTCGGCTAAATCATTCGTATACAAATACATGCACGCAAACATACATACATAAAACAGATCAACTCGCCCTCGCCCACACATTTGCTTACGTCTGAAAACTGAGCATATCATATATATATA
>CAHIKZ030004678.1:2305000-2395000 GCA_903632075.3 Acanthosepion pharaonis
TGTGTGTGTGTGTGTGTGTTTGTGTGTACTGAAGAAAATCACTATTATTTGGCAACAAAGACGTGGAAATAGAGAAAAAGTAGCGTTCGACGTTACAATGGGAATTTTTGACGGAGCCGAGACCCGTTATCTTATAGGCATGCATTAACTACATGAAATAAGCTAAGTCTTCTGCATAAATTATATAGGCCTCTACAGAGACGGCGGTCTCATAATCCTATGAAACTGTAACATTAAAAAAGACCTAAAAATGATCATAAAAAATGAAGAATATAGGGTTTGACACGGACATAAAAACAAGTATAAAATTTCGTGAACTCACAATCAAAAAACAAAAAAAAAACAACAAGCAGATCTCACGATAAATTAACTGCAGATTATTTGACAATTCTTCTAATGAAACTATCTTCAATGAAGCAAAAATAGATTACGAAACAGTCGTAAATGATTTTCTGTAAATCACTTACACACCCTGCAGTACTAAAAAGCCAATAATATGAAACATATTGTTAAACCCAACGTACAACGAAACGTAAAACCAAACATACAAAAAATATTAAACTATTCAGAAAGACTCTCCCTATCATACACTCTCCACAAGATATTCAACAGAAATACAATAAAAATCAGCTCAGGATGCATTGAGTACATGACAAAACTAAGGGAAGACGGAACCATAGTTTAACCCCGCGTGCTCTGCCGCTTGGCCACTAAGAAACAGACAGTCAACCGAAGTGAAATTCTTACTTTAAGACTTCTCAAATATTCATGGAGGTAGATGAAAATAAATAAATATACTGCTTAATGAATAAACGGAGTGCCTACGAGTTTCTACTAAAAATAATGTTTAAAATTATGCAAATATATCGGATTAATAAAATTCAATTCCTCTTGTATACATTCGGAGACGAATCTATTTGCTGATATGAAAAATCATTCGCTTGAAAAGCATGAAATTGCGTATTCCTGGTCGTTTTTTATTCCATGGCCAAGCGGTAAAGGGTGCGATCTTAAACAGTTGCTTCCTTTTCTCTGAGCCCCACACATAATAATAAAGAGAGTGGCAGTCTAGGGAGTTAGATGGCCACGTGTAAGAAGTAACGAGGTCGCAGAAATTGTCTGAGAGCCATAACTGGCTTCTCTTTCTTGTGTGGCATTGTGAAGAGTCCTGTTACCAGACATAGGGTCTGACAGCAGCCACACTCTTGACCCAGCACAGCACTAACTTCTCAAGGCAATGATGAAGGGCTCCGTATTGAGTCTGAGGCCCTCACCAACAGATCCGTAGTTCTTTTCTTATTCGAACGACCAGTGTGTGTTTTCGGGGCTGTCATACTATCGTAATCACCATTAGACTAATCCAACTCTTTTCGGAATCCTCAGCACTGTCCGCAGATTGTCACGCAAACACTCTGACATGTTCGTTTTGGAGCTTCCATTGCGAATGTCAAGGAGTGCACCATGCACTTTCCAAATTTTTTGCGGAGTTTATTGTGTCCTAGACGGTGCTCAACTGACCCTACTGTGCAGTTGATAAAATCAAATACAAATAAGGCGCATGTGCGCAATTAAAAATATAAAATGGCGACAATTTACCTATCGCACCATATTTAGATAGATAGATAGATATGAGCAGATTAAGGATAGATAGATAGATAGATAGATAGATAGATAGATAGATAGATAGATAGATAGATAGATACTGGTTTCTATTACTTAGAAATGCTTTATTTTTCGTAGATATTGATTAAAGCTTCGCGTTTCCATATCGGATTGTTAGCCCCAGAACACTAGCCACCAATTAAAGTTACACCACTACTAACCATGGGTATATCATACCCGATTTTGAGAATATCAAAAAAAAATCTTAAATATAAATCTTCATTTAAAATATTTTATATGCAGGCACTTCAAACTTTGTCCTTTAAGTCAACATTAATAGGAATTGAAAAACATATTATTTTGGGAAGAAAATCAGATAGTAAAAATTGTAATAAAAATAGGAAAATTTGCGCTGGGTACTATGGGTACTCATGGTTAGAAGCAAATTCCTTTATAGCCAACACTGACCGGATTAATTAAAATGACCATGTTGGATTATATTTGATAGCCTGGTGTTAATAGATTTTGATTTACTTTTACTTTGAAATAAGCAGTGCTATCTTGATTTACTAATGAGTAGAAAGTCGATTCAAAAGTCACAGAATTTGCAACTTTTAGTTCTATCCATTAATTCCAGTGAAGAGGAATTTCAGAAGCCAGATGATTGCAGGTGGAAGGTTAAAACCATCTCCTGGCATATAAACTCCAGACTGTTGCCTTAAGACCTTTCCTGAACACAGGTCTAATTCCAGAACTGTTTTTAACTCCGGTGGAGACGCTAAGTCAATTTAGATATTATTCTGTATGATGTTTTTCCGTCGGCAAATGACATAGCAACAGGTAAAGCGTGGCGATCTTTATTTTACTTTTAGTCGCATTACTAAGATAATTACAAAGCAGAGGTTTCCGTTTTTTAAAGTTCGTTTCATCTTCTCACCTCTACGTGTTGTCTGCTTGATATCACAAGGCCAGCAAAAGCCTCGATCGATAAAACAGACCAATCAGATCAATGTCTGGAACGTGCCCAACCTCTGTTATTTGCGAGGGTTTCTCATTTAACTAATTACAAAAAATGGTTCATTATAAATTTCAATTACTGTGGACAGCCACCTGGGACGTTAACGTGACTATAACGGTTCGGTAAGAATTTTTCTTTGCGCTGCCTATAACGTTTTGGCAAGAGAATTTATGGGTTGATGAAAAAAATAACGATAAAATCAACAAAAATGCTTATTACCTTGACCTTAATGCAGATAACATAATCCGCCGTTCAATAGAATGATGTATCTTTTTCATCGACTAATGTTTTGTACAGATTCCCTGACCAGATTTGCGAGCTACCAACAAAATTGCAGAGAGTTTCTTGGGCAGATGCCTATAATTCTTGAAATATCGATTTGTTAGCATAATACGGATATGAGTGTGAAAGTATGTATGTATTTTAATCATTAAATTATACCGCTGTTGATACAGTTCAAGTAGGAACGATTATACTCAGTGTTATATAATCGTAGATAAAAGCCTAATATATATATACATATATATATATATATATATATATATATATATATATAATAGAAAGAAAGAAAGAAAGAGAAGTAAGATATATAATCCGGTGTTCTTATTGATATTTTTTTTATTTTTACAAAACAGTGCTCAATGTAAATTTACAGAGCGTAAATATTATGAATTAACTGATTGAAAATATGTTTTTTTTTCGCTACACAGTAATAACCATGTTTCAAAAATGGAAGCTAAAAACTTTAAATTTAATTATTATATAATTAAATTTAAAGTTTTTAGCTGCTGTGGTGGAAAAATGGTTATTACTGTCTAACGAAAAAAACATATTTTCAATCAGTTAATTTTTATAATATCATATATATATATATATATATATATATATATATATATATATATATTATGAAATGGACAAAGTTCGACCATTATTTTAAAAACATTTTTATGTTTATACATTCATTTTAATAGATACAAATATTTAAGTAGATGCTCGGTCTATAATAAACAGTATTAAGAACATTTCTTAAAATAATTGTCGGACAAAAGTGGGAACTATATAAACACACACACACATACAGACATACTTATATATATATATATATATATATATATATATATATATATATATAAGTGAATATTGAAGACGCAATTGCAGCCTGACGATTGCGTCTAGCTTGAAACAGCCTGAGACCTCTGAGTATTGACATCAATGTTCACTTTTCTATTTATATACGCTCTATCTCTTATATTGATCACTTTATCCCATAAATATAGCACACCTTAAAACTATATTTCTTCATATATATATATATATATATATATATATATATATATATATATAAGCAATATTTAAATTTAAATTTCTCAGTGTACCTTCTACTTTGTGCGCATGTGCAGTCGCATCAACGTAGACATCACTTTAGTTCCATGAAGTCCTAAAGGATGAAATGTGTCACAAGAAAATTTTTCAGCTTCATAGATTTACCTAAAATATATATGTGTATAAATATAAACAGGTAGGTAGGTAGGTAGGTGGTAGAGAGAGAGGAGGAGAGAGAGTGTGTGACAGAGAGTGAGAGAGAATGTGAGAGAGAGTGTGAGATAGTGAAAGTGAGAGAAAAGCAGTAATGAAAATGAGCGAACACTTTTTATTCTCTAATCTGAATTTCTCAATGACAACATTTCTTATCTTTGTCCCCGTTTGTTTATAACTGTCATGGCGACCTATATATCAAGGCGTCTGTTTTTCTATTATTTTTTTTTCCATTTATTATTTGGAACTCTGTTTTAAAACTGAAGTATACCGGCGAAATCTAACCATGCTGCAGGCCAAAGCATTTTGTAAACCATGTTCTTTGCTGTTTATATTTTAAGAATGGTTCAGAGAAAGATCCGCTCATGAAAATTCGACTTACTTTATCGGATAATCAGATTATGTGGTAAGTTATTTGCATACGCACTCGAAACTGGACAAGAATTTTAAAACCTATGCCAGAGAAGGATTTATTCATGATAAATCCAAATTACCGATTTGGATTTCTTCATTCAGGATTAAGCTATTTCTCTTAACATATTGTTTTAGTCTTGTTAGAAAAATCACTCCGAGTGGCAACGAGCAGTTCCGAAATTAGTCACATAGTGAATATAAATAAGTATTTTATTTACGAGGGAAGACTGAAAGTCAGCCAGTTATGTGCTATGCGTGATATACGCTTAGGCGATTATGTATCTTTCGATACATGACTGACGAGCCAGATTTTTCCCGCTGTAGGCTGCCATTTCTTTCTGCGGTAGACCAGTTGCATCCAAGTCTATAGAACCCGGTCTGTCCTGCTGGGTGACAAAGAAGAGGATTCATACTTCCCAAGTACGTAAGTGAATGTAATGGATTCGACTGGAATTCGAACTCGGCTCTTCGATTCCTCAAGCCGAGCCGCTATCAAAACATTCTTAAAATCTGACTAATCATTTTTTTTTTTTTTAGAATTACTTTTTGGTCGGGTTAAGAACTTTTTACTTCGTCCTCATAATTACTGAAATGGGATTATTTGTTAAAGCATTCTGTATTTGTGAATTGGGGGCGGCATTTGAATTAACTTTAAACATTAAAAATTCAAGATGTAAGATTATTAATTAGCAAACAGCCCAAATACGTCGGTGTATGAATCAATTATATGAAAATTAATATAGGAGAGATATGGAAATTGAACTTAGAATACAATGCGCCACGGGTAGTTTCGCCCAACAACGCAAATTGCTACAAAAGCCAAACCGTAAACCTACAAACTAGAGTTATGACAGATTGAGACAGTTACCGTAATTTCCCATGAATAATACCCATTTTTTATTTTAAAAAAATAGTGGTGCTTATTATTCAGAGCTACAAAAAAACTTTTAGAAATTTCCGTTTCATAGGTTGATTTCAGTTGCGAAATGAAAAACCTCAAACATACGACAATTTGACACTAATATTCGGCGATTGCGACCCCATAAGAAATGTCAAATACAATCATGTGTACTTAACAATACTTATAAATGTAAAATAAAATAAGAATTATCATAAAACTAAATTAGAATAATATTATTCTCTGTTTAAAACCATTTTTAAATAAGAGTAGGAAACGCTGGCCGTAATGAAATAGAAGGAGTACAATTTATAGGGTTTAATTACCAAATACGCATTTCCCCTTATGTGAATTTTGAAGAACAAAACGAAAAGAAAGTTTGTTTTTTTTAATTTCTTTTTAATTTGTTTCTAGCGTATGTACCAGTCCATGACATTTTTTTTTCGGTGGTTGCCTGGATGTTTTAGTTTTTCACACATGCGCACATCCGGGCCTCAGTGGGCGACATGCTCAATTTATCTGGTGAAAGACGCGCTCTTGCAATAAACATAGGCGACCAGATCAAAGACGTATTTCCTTTTCAATACAAACCAAAGATTGAAAAAGTCCAGCATAAATATACTTTATATATCATTGCATTTTATATAAAAGAATTTTTTGAATGCATGTTTAATGCGATCTTATTCAAAAGAAGAAAGAGAACGAATGATGTGCATCGTAAAATGCAGTGAAGTAAAAAAAAAAAACAAAAAAAGCTAGGAACAAATATTTCAATGAGCAAGTTTTATAGTTACGTATTCTCCCGAAAGAAAAGCAAAGAAATGTGATTCTGAAACAAATACCGTAATTCCCCATGTATAATACGCATTTTTTTCTAAAAAAAAATAAGCAAAATTAGTGGTGCTTATTATGCACAGCTACAAAAAAAATCTTTTAAAAATTACCTTTTCATAGGTTGATTTCAATTGCGAAATGACTAAACCTCAAACATACGACAATTTAACACTAACATTCAGCGATTGCATCCCCATAAAGATGTCAAATACAATCATATGTACATTATTTACATTATTCGGACTATTGTCCTCATTTTTTCGTCATATTTTAACGTTTCGATCGTTGTACGTTCTGGCCTTCTTCAGGTGGTTGGAATGTTGAACTGAACCCTTTATTTCGCTCACTGGGGTAGACTCTTCTAGTTCCACGTGCCATGTTTAATGGATGTCAGTTATCAGTTGTCTCCTGTTAATTTCCCTCTGAAAGTTCTCCACTGCCTTAACCGGGTATTGAACTCACACTCTTTGGGTCCTGTCACTGGATCTAACTAACGAAATTAACATGAATATAATGTACATAATATCTCATCTCAGAAATATAGACAGATACAATTCTTTGTTTAAAACCATTTTTTTTAATAAGAGTAAGAAACGCTGGCCATAATGAAATTGGATAGGTACAATTTATAGAGACTCATTAACAAATAAGGGGTGCGTATTATGCGTGAGTAGAAGCATTTTCCCACACTTTAGGTGCGTATTATGAATGAAGGTGTATTATACATGAGGAATTACGGTATGTGAATGTCATGGATTTCTTGTTCAGAAATATCTAAACTGTCAGTTTCTCAGATCAGTGGTTTAAAATGGAACCTCAGGAGAGGGATACCCTTTTTCGAAATTTGGGGACTGGCGCTACAGAATTACAACCAAAATGGTTAGCATAGGCAAGAAAATAATGGATTCATCAAGATGTTGACGTTCTGCTTTTATTGAAAAAAAAAATTAGGAACAAAGATGGCGTCAATACTGGAAATAGAGTGATAACAGTTATTAAATCTATTTTTTCTGAAACAAAAACTGTTTTAAGATAAATATTTTATCAATTTAAACTGACAGTAGCACTAGAAATTCGCTTAATGAATGCTGATGTCTGAAGAGGATGGTCCCCGCTAACACCTACATTCGTCGCACACTCGAAGCCAATTTTAACCATTCAACTGAAAAACGCTTGTATAGAGGTGACAGTTTCTGAACGGGTTCAGCGCTATGCTATAAATCTCGGTCTTATGAGGCTATTTAAGAACATGAAGCCACCACATAGGTTTATGCTTTTATTCTGAATCAACCATGCGGGTGTTGCGCGAAACTAAACCCAGTGCAGATTATTCTGTGTTTAATTCCCCTATCTCCTGCAGTGAATGTTTTGTACCTGATTCATACACAGACTTTGGGAAATGAGATGTAAATGAATCAATTCAGCAAGTTCAGAAGAACAGATTTAATCAACTCAAAGAAAAGAAAACTTTCCGAGTCATGGAATTAATGGTTTTAACGGACTACAAAGTTAAACGGAAATCGATGACAAAAAATAACGAACATGGAATCGAAAAATGGTGAACTTGCACGAAAAAACGATCCTAAAGATCCGTGCAACAAGACTGGAATATTTAAATGTTTGGAGAACATTTTAAGAAATTCAGACAATAATATTGGAGGGAAATCTGGATATGTGAAGAAACATTTTTTTTTTGTTTTTTTTTTTTGTTTTTTTTTTTTTTTTGTTTGTTTTTTTTCATCAATACCGATGTTTACCATATGCGAGCACCGATCCCTCTCTCTGGGATCCTCGATCCCTAGAGCAGCTATTCCCCAGGACACCTCTCACTATAATTTATCTCAGTTGCGACTCTGTCCTTTGACAGAGAAGTAACTGAGAGATGATAAATGATGTGTTACAAACTACTCAAGAGAGCAGATTGTATTTACTGAGTCAGGTTGTGACACAGGGTCGTTTTTTTAACGTGGGGACTCGAGTCTCTTCACTCGGACCGCAGGTCTTAAATGGTCATAGCTTGTCCAAGCTGGTCCAATCTGGTCTAAGCTAGTCAGAGATTGTCCAAGTTAGTCATAGCTGTGATACTACCAGCATAGGGACGGATCTCTGTGCCCGATAAGTATCAATGGGTTAGAAACTACTCTAGAGAGAAGTTTATACATTTGGTATGTACTCTGTCTCCCCACTAAGAAGAGTTGTGACACGAGGTCAGTTTTTAAGGTAGGAACCCGAGCGCGTACACCCGGGTGAGGAACAAAAATTGCCCGCAGCTCCCGTCGGTTGCGCTCGCCTCGGTGCGACCACCGATCCCTCACTCTGGTTGCATGAGATGGCACGGCCTCGAAACGATAGCGAGTGGGCGAAGCCTGCTAGTTATGAAATAAATGTACGTCAGAAAGGGTTTATAATAATAATAATAATAACAACAACAACAATAATAATAATAATAATAATAATAATAATAACAGCTGGTTGGTGTAAATCCAGTTGTTATAAAAGTAACATCAGTTTATATCACTAAAGAAGAAATGAAGAAGAAAGAACTCGAATGCAAAATAGATGGAAGGAGAAAGTAATGTTTCGCCATTTTTTTCTGAGATATAAATGTGAAGAATGATGAATAAAAATGAATTGATAAAATGTAAAAATGGAGATCTATAAAGAAAGGGGATTTGAGAAAACGAACTGCATCTTAGTATGTGTTGCATAAGAGAAAGTCTTTAGGACAAAGTATGTCAAATGTTAACACTGGATATTCGCATTGGAGAATATTTGCAAAAACTTAGGAAAATGTGATCCACATTGTAAGCAAAAACAGAATACAAACAGAGATACGGCAATATCGCAGGCGTTGTACATTGAAGTATACGTGGGAAATACCAAGTAATATGGTATGAGAATAAACCACCTGCAGTAGTGAAATATTTGAGTGTAAAGCTGCTCTGGGGCTTCACCGTGCAATGGAATAATGTCACAGAAGCAAGAATGTCAAAAGGTGTCTAGAGGAAAGACAGTGTTGAATCTCCGATAGAGTTGTAGCAATGGGTGTAAAGCAAAAAATATTAAGATTTGAAGCATAAGTAGAACTTGTTGTGGTGGTCGCCTATGGAACAATGACAGACAAAATACAAAAATGACTGGGTAAATTTGGGACTGTGATTTAAACTGAGATGCTTCAGAAAATCATAATCCACTAATCCGGAAAGACGTTTGGTTGATATAGAGAAATGAAAAAAATATCAGAAGCAATGATCAGGTTTTATGATCCGTTTCTAATCGTTAGATTACAGCATAAGTTCTGCTTAAGAAAAAGATTAGAATATATAAATAAATAAATGACACCACTAATAATAATAATAATAATAATAATAATAATAATAAAGTGATTCCTGGTAGTCCATGTCTTAAAGAAATACAAAACTTTGTACTCACAAGTGCAACTCAGACATTACGAAGAGATTTATTTAGGTAAAATGTGTGTGAATTTTTTTTTTTTTGTTTTTAACAAAAATAGCTAGTGAAAAATGCCATGAAGTCATTTCTGAACTTACGTCTATAATTGGGACCCGGAAGTGAATGTGCATACAACAAAAATAAAATTCTTTGAAGTGCATGCTGACGCTTACATCACCCTGAAACACCGATTCACGTACAATCACAGTTAAACAACGTGGAGCCTTGCAAGTACCTAGATGGGTGACTGCTTGGGAATGCCAAATGTTCTAATCTTGGATGTGCGGATGGCGTAATGGACAATGACCTGGAATTGTTTATCGAAGAGCCCAGTTCCAATTCCCGTTAAATTCGTTATATACACTTACGTGCAAATACCCTGAGGAAAAGTATGAATTCACGTCTTCTTCCCCTCAGCTATGGATTAATTAGCAAGACTTGTCTCAGTAAAAAATATTATTATCTCAAAAAATATTCTTACAATCTAGAAATATTCTTTGGCTTTAAATAATCTGCAAAGGATTGTTAAACCGTAGAAAACGAAACAAATTTCTTTAAAGTGTTCAATTTGTCGTATTCACGACGTTTCGGCCGTTGTACGCTCCAGCCTTCATCAGGTGACTGGAATTTCAAATCGACAAATCGAACCCTTTATTTTTGGAATATTGTTCTAGTCCCACGTGCCATGCCTCTTCCGGATATATCATTTTCAGTATCAGTTGTTTCAAATAGTAACTCAATTCTCTCCAAGTTTGTTTTTTTTTTTTTTTTGTTCACCTATGTTGTGGATTAATTCAACCAACGCTTTTTATCCAGTGGGCCATAAGTCCCTGACCGAAACGTCGTGAATATGGCAATAAATTTGAGGATAACAGCCTGGACGATGTAAATAGTGTAAACAGTTAAAATACCTCTTCTCAGAAATATTGACAGATCTTGAAGAAGGCCGGAGCGTCCAACGGCCGAAATGTCGTGAATATGGCAACAAAGATGAAGACAACAGCCCGAACGATGTAAATAAATACAATACTTTCTCTCGGAAATATAGGTAGATATTATTTGGTTGATATATTATTATTTTTATAACTCTTTCACTTGCTATTTATTATGTATATGTAAAATTTCCTATCTCGTTTTGTTTTAAATGATACACTGAATCCACTGTTGAAACCCGGTTTTACTGGAAACTTTTGCACACACCCTTTATTTATCTATCCCCATTTATAAGCGAGTATATCCAATATCGTTATGTAGATTTCATTTGTATTCTACGACATTTTGCTTGTAATCTTTTTCACTGCAATTGAATCAGTGAATGTTTCCCATCATTCTTGTCTGATTTTATTCTGTTTGTTTTTGATGATGAGTGCAAACATATTAAGAAACACTAAAAACGTACAGTTAATAATAATAATAATAATAATAATAATATTTGAGATGTAGGAATAAATAATTGGATAGAGAATATATGGCAAAAGTAAATAGGAACTAAAATATTGACGAATAAGAAGCAAATTCAGGTTACCATTAAAGCAAAAACAAATAATTTCGAAATACTCACTTCATGAAATGTTTCCGATCTACAAATACAATTTCGCAGAAATCCAAGCATCTACAACTGTAATAATATTTCGTTCGATCCTTCCCTGTTGCTTTATCTTATGGACGATGTCGACATGAACAAATGATTAGAAAGACTCGTAGACCAGTAATATTATTATGAGTTTGATCTCTGATCTTTGCTTGCTACATACAATTAATGGCCTTGTGGAAGGGAAAAATAACTAAACTGATTATTTTATTAGCGCCTGTCAAGGTTAACGCTGAATAACGAATATTTTTCTATCTGTACCGATGCAGGAAATGTAATTACTTGAGAGTATTTTGCTCAAGTACTTCCCTCACTGTTTCCATTCGTCTAGCATCATGACATACCAGTAGTGAGACATTTTAGCAACATATATAACGATAAAAGCGAAAACAAACAGGGATAATTCACGTCTCTTTCCATTTTATTTGTGCCTAGTAAAGACAAACAATTTCAGCCTAAATTCGAACTCAGTCCATCGTCTCTGTTTCTGATAATCGTCTCGCTATAGGGAATTTTCAAACAATGACGATATATTTTAAGTCACTCTTTTTTTAAGAGTATATGCATATTTAAATACTCCGTAATTTTAAGATCCAAACGGATCAGTTTAAGTAATCAACTCGAACGGATCAAGTAGCTGATGAAGAACGTATATATATATTCTAACTTATGGAACAAACTCTTGAGAGGACGCTTCCGCGATCTCTACACTTTTAACCCGTTCAAATTTAATCAACATTTATCTATATTATCTACATATATTTATAATATGCATTGCTTTCTTCTGTCCTTGCAAGCGCTTGCAACAGCCTCGTTCAATAACCCCTTGGAGAGGTTCTTGAGTATTGTATTTGTTGAACTATAGTAGTAGAAAAACTGGCAAATGTTTTTGTTGACGACAAAATGAAAATAAAAGAGAGAAAAAAGAAGCGAAATCAAGAATTTACTTGAGAAGTTAAGAAAATCTGAATGAGAAATCAAGAGTTGTGACTATAACAATTGGTTCACTTGAAACAATTCAGTAGAGTCTACGTTGTTACAAAGTGGTATTCGACGAATCACAACAAGCGTTGATGAGAATGATCGAAACTTGAGAGCTGCCATCACCAAATCCACAACGACGACCACCATTTTATAAGCATATATAACGTATAATAATAATAATAATAATAATAATAATAATAATAATAATAAATCCTAAAAATAAAAGCAAAAACAAATGCAATGGACCAAATGCAGAAACGATGACAAGATATACGTCTTTATGGTCAATACTGTAGCAAACAAGCTGACGTAGACGAACCCCGGACCCATTAGTGGTTACGTAGTGCAAAGATAAAAGTTGAAACTGGACGTTTATTCTTGCTGCACAGGAACAATGTATGCTAACTGGAAATCACAAACACACATACGGAAAAATTCTGTTAACACAAAATGCAGATTCTATGATAAATATCTAAAAACATCTTGCATCAGGCTGCAGCGTGTTAGCACCCACTGGCATGACAGAGTGGGCCAATATATACACTGGAAAATCTGCAACTTTTACGGAAAGGAAAATACAAGAAACCGGTAAGAACACGTATGTTCCGGTTGCAGACAGGAACTGTAATATTTCTATGTGACTTTACAATACACACATACAGAGCAATTAAAGCTAATCGCCCAGACATTGTGATCAAAACCACAAAAAAGAACGTGTTGCAGTGCCTGCAGATTACAATGTATCTTTGAAGATCTTCAAAAATTATCAAAATAGAAAGATCTTGAAGTGGAAATTTTAAAAAATGTGGCACATGATTATATCAATAATTCCATTTGTATTTTGAACCCTCAGATTTAATGGAAAAGGTTCCGATAGACACATTGAAGGGATTTCTGGTAGCCAATGCTTTAAAGAAATACAAAAATTTGTACTCACAAATGGCTATAGAGGAATGGCTATATCTATGTAAAATGTGTGTGAGTTTGTTTTTTTTGTTTTTTTAATTCTTTCTTTTGACAAAAATGATTAGAGGAAAATCTCATAAGCAATTTCTGACCTTATGTCGCTGTTTGGGATCCGGAAGAAATGTATATACAACAGAACACCAATGAAATAATGATAATACATTTATAAATGATTTCTTATGAAAGCAAGAACACCAGGTCGATGATGAACGGCAAATTGACCTAGATTCACGAAGAGCTTAGTAATAGAATAATTTTAAGTATTGATAGGTTTAACCGCTCTGTTCCTGTTGTGGGAAATTCTTACGGGGCAAATTGCAAAAGAAATATATTATTCGCTAGGGAGTCGAGAAATCTACCCAAGGAACAGAATAAATATTAAAAAAGAATCAAAGAAAAGTGATTTTAAATTCATAGACCATAAAATTCTGCAAAAAAGAACACTTTGAGATTAGCAGACTATAAAATCGCTAAAAACACAATGCACGATATTTGATATCATTATAAATCGACCGTTCTGGGTATGATGATAAACTACATCCGCGTCCTGGGTAAGGCGATGAACTACGTCCAACAGCAAGGCCTCTGATCAGGAGGTTTTGAGGAGCATGGAACCACCTCTTAATTGCTGGAGTTTCCAGGTCCACCCTGACCCGGGGATGGTAGCACCTGTTAGGGTCCCAGATGTGGGCAAATAGTTGACACCCAAACTTGTGTAAAAATAGATTTTAATACCAGAAATACTTTGTAATTAAAACATATTACCAGCAATAATTTTTTAAGGAAAAATTATTATCAGTAATACTTAGAAAAAAAAGTACTAGCAATAAAAACAGCTATACATTATTTGAAAAAAATATTACCAGCTATAGATTTATTCAAGGAAAAATATTCCCAGAAATAGATTTTTGAAGAAAAACATATTGCCAGCAATAAAAATTTTGTCGGCATTAAATAACCCATTGAAGTTGATATGCCGTAATACAAAAACCAAATCAAACGTTAATGTACGCTTAGTGTAGGTAATCGAATCGAAAGGTGGAATCTACGATTCGAGTTCAAATTATCGCCTACCCTATTGTGTTTACTTTTTTGTGGAAGGTATGAAGACATTGTCTCTTTTCCTTGGCTATTGGTTAATGACAGACTGGACTCTCTAGCCTTGAATAGCAGCCATTTTAAGAAATTGACTACTCTGTATGCACGTGTGTGTATGCATGCTTGTATAGGGTGCGATGGATAAATTGTCCTCTAAATTAAGGAAAATTGAAAATAACAGCAAAAATCAAACCAAACCAATCATTATAGACCACTCCACTGTGTAATTGTAATGCTGAATACAATAAAATTTTAAAAAAACAGGAGAAAGATCAAGAATTTCTTTATGTATATGGATCAAACAAAACATTGCCAAAATAAAATGAACTTAATTGATAACTCAATTATGAAATTCAAAATCAGGAAAACATTAATGCTGGTGCTGCATAACAAAAAAAAACGAAGCAAGAGAAGGAACTGAACTACAATTCTAGGACAATGGCAATAATATAAACATTACTAAGAGCTACAAAAGTGTTATATACCGTACCAATGAACACTAATGTGTATGTCCTAATTCTCATAAGTAAGTTGCACACTATTGTAAGTAGGGAAATGTGCGGTATGAGAAACCACCACTATCGGTGGTTTACCTACTTCGCGCCGTTGGCGAGTATTGTATTTTGTTGATGTTATAAAGATTACCATTCCATTTTCAACCCCCCGTTGTGGTAATTTCTCATTCATTAACCTTCTCTAGGTTACAACGAAAAGGTAGGACATTTTGGAGATAGATGAATGTCCACATTGTGAAGGAACATGGCACGCAGAAATAAAAGATTACTTGATTCACTTTCTGAAAAATATTTTCGCTATTGCCCCATGCCATCAAATTAATGTGTAAAGGAATCCAATCATCTGATAATAGGGTTTAGTCGGCCTCCTATATGGTAGTGAATAGTTAACAATCTCCTCACAGAAGAGCAACGGAAATGTGGCCCTACAGAAGGATGGTAAGAATAAGAAATGAGTAAGGAGGTTGTTTCAAAGAACATGCAAGCAAAAAGACAGGTATAGTTTTTTTAAAGCAATTCACCCCCATCAAGGCGGGGGTGCTACTCGCACATAAGGGGTTACATAGAATTGAGAAGAAGAGTAAAGATGCGTGTTTGAGGAAAGGATACATGAAGGACGAGGAACAAGATCAAGGTATCAAATGTCGATTGACATTACACTTGAATATTTGAAGATTATAGTTATCGGAAGAGCACGAGGAAGGGAGTTCCACAGACGGGAGGTGCGAGAGAAGAAGTTGTTTGAGTAGAAGAGACGGTTATATTTAACCGTTTCGAGAGTGAAAGGGTAGGACTGAGATGCCAGCCTAGTAGCACGCTTAAATCCATGCAGTCTGGGAACAAGCGAAAGTAGGTCGGCGGAACAGTTGCCGTGAAAATACTTGTAGAAGAGACAGAGGGAAGTCACTTAACATCAGAGACAAATGACATTTCTAGGGAATAGGCTGAGGAAAGAGTGCTTGAAAATTTTGATACTCGCAGGACTGGTTGAAAGCAAGAGGGACAGAAGAGAATAAGGCATATCCTAATTAGCGAACTTGCGTATGACAGAGTAGGGTTTAGGGGAACTTGTGTATGACAGAGTAGGGTTTAGGGGAACTTGTGTATGACAGAGTAGGGTTTAGGAGAACTTGTGTATGACAGAGTAGGGTTTAGGGGAACTTGTGTATGACAGAGTAGGGTTTAGGAGAACTTGTGTATAACAGAGTAGGGTTTAGGAGAACTTGTGTATGGCACAGTAGGGTTTAGGAGAACTTGTGTATGGCACAGTAGGGTTTAGGGGAATTTGTGTATGACAGAGTAGGGTTTAGGAGAACTTGTGTATGACAGAGTAGGGTTTAGGAGAACTTGTGTATGGCACAGTAGGGTTTAGGGGAACTTGTGTATGAGAGAGTAGGGTTTAGGAGAACTTGTGTATGACAGAGTAGGGTTTAGGAGAACTTGTGTATGGCACAGTAGGGTTTAGGAGAACTTGTGTATGACAGAGTAGGGTTTAGGAGAACTTGTGTATGGCACAGTAGGGTTTAGGAGAACTTGTGTATGGCACAGTAGAGTTTAGGAGAACTTGTGTATGACAGAGTAGGGTTTAGGGGAACTTGTGTATGAGAGAGTAGGGTTTAAGAGAACTTGTGTATGGCACAGTAGGGTTTAGGGGGAACTTGTGTATGACAGAGTAGGGTTTAGGGGAACTTGTGTATGAGAGAGTAGGGTTTAGGGGAACTTGTGTATGACAGAGTTGGGTTTAGGAGAACTTGTGTATGGCACAGTAGGGTTTAGGGGAACTTGTGTATGACAGAGTAGGGTTTAGGAGAACTTGTGTATGGCACAGTAGGGTTTAGGAGAACTTGTGTATGACTGAGTAGGGTTTAAGAGAACTTGTGTATGACAGAGTAGGGTTTAGGGGAACTTGTGTATGACAGAGTAGGGTTTAGGAGAACTTGTGTATGGCACAGTAGGGTTTAGGGGAACTTGTGTATGACAGAGTAGGGTTTAGGGGAACTTGTGTATGAGAGAGTAGGGTTTAGGAGAACTTGTGTATGACAGAGTAGGGTTTAGGAGAACACCTGTGTGGCAGAGTATTGTTTAGGAGTGAGACAAAAATGACAAAATTTATTAAGAGCTAAAAATAACAGGAAATTAGGGAGAACCATGATCAACAACGTCACATAGAAAAAAAGATCTTTAATTTTTTTTCATATTCTTTCACACTCAGTAACCCTTGTGTCTTAGTGATCTTATTGCAATGCTTGTGTAAAATGATTTAAAAAACTGTTGGAAATGTCACTTAGGTACTGTGTGCCTCTGTTCATGAGCAGGGGGGGTATGCGGGGGTGTAATGGATAGTGGCTCAAGGCAAGAAATTGGAGAACCAAATAAACATCCAAGTCGAGTTCGCTACGTTAACTTACGAGTAAATTCGCTCTTTTCTTCCCTCCCGGTTATGGGTTAAATAGTATTTATTTCTGGAAAAATCAATTTTATGACCAAAAATTAGTTAATGTAATATTCACTTGGAAAATAATGAAATTATCCTTTAAATTCGAAATAAATTTCGATTTTATATAACCCACAAAGCCGTAAAAAAAAAAATATACATTTCATAACGGAGAGTAGTATAAAAGCATCATGACCAGATGAGGAGAGGTTTTTTTTTTAAATTTTATGGATGATGTATTGACTGCTTGGAAATAAAATTTAGATACTTTGGTATTTGTGAACGGAGAATGTCTGCGCGGGCTTAGTTACCCAACCTGAAGGGGTATTTCTAACCAGGACCCCACCTGCGTGTTAGTGCTGCTTTTATCAAAAACCAGTCACCATATCGCGCATATTTGGTTGTGATGAATGTGGTCTCTATACCCTTATTAGACTTGGTATCATGGGTACATGCGGCTGCGTATATTTGTACCTAAGCGTAAATTCTTGGCGGGCTGATTCCTCAATCAATAATAATGTTAAGAAGAAGAAGAAGAAGAAGACAAGGAAGGAAAAGAAAGACAATTATGAAAGCGGACTACCACAATTGCTGAAATACATTCTGTTTTCTCTCCTCATATCAAAAATGCTTTGCTGCTCGTCTTTCTTTTCATATCTCTCTCTCAATCTCTCTCGTTCACTCATTTTCTTTCGACTTTTCTCTTCGATGTCTTTCCCCGAGTCTCATCGTGACAAAGAATAGCAAGTATGATATTCATAGTCTGACCACACCCCCAGGTCACAGACAAGATGCTGTGTGGCTCGACACTGATCTCCAACTTTTGGATCTATGACTATCGTTTGAAATAAGTGCCTTAATATACTTTTAGCTTCAGTCGCAAAGAAATTTCCAGAAGAAACAACCTCGCCACATTAAACCAAGCAATGTAATGCTATCGACTTGGGGTACGTTTCAAAACTTCTTGCGAGCCAACCTGACCGCCGACCGCTTGCCACGCTCGCCTCTCATTTCGACGCTGCCATCTACTCTTTGGCTTTTTCTCCTCTGTTCTCTTGATAACTCACCGTTTCCTTTGGATGATTATCTTAATTTTAGCCTCTTCCTTTTCGTTCCTCTCTACCCATCTTCCTTTCATACTAAATGGAGTTTTCTCCGCAGGAACTATTCGCAAACTTTCTTTTATATTTGATTTACATTCCACTTTAAAATATTCCATGACTTTTCAAACTTATCTCTTACACCATGTAATTGTAATACAAACACAAACACACACACACACACACACACACACACACATATATATATATATATATATATATATATATATATATATATATATATATATATATATATATATATATATATATATATAAAAAGGCTCAAACACTAATATTCCATGGTTATAATTTATTACTTTGGAATCGTAATCACGATCAATTCATCAGACCTACAAATTCAAAAGGATTCCTTTTTGAATTTGTAGGTCTGATGAATTACATCGTAATTACGATTCCAATGTAATAAATTATAACCATGGAATATTATTCTTTGAGCCTTTTATATTATATTCTTACTCTGTCCTGGACATTGAGTTCTACCTGGATTCTATCCTCTTGGGAATTTATATATATATATATATATATATATATATATATATATATAGCATAATGAGAAGCCACGTATACTTTCTTAATATGTATATATAGAAAAAGTTTCAAATTAAAAAATTATAATGTTTTATTTTATGAAAGTATTTATTTATTTATATATATATTTGATATTTCAAATTGTCCTCAATTTTTCATCAGAAATAACTGTTTGTTACAAATAAATTAAAATTACTGTTTGTTGGCAAGTAGCGTCCTTCTATATATATATATATATATATATATATATATATAGTACAGGTAATAAATCCGTTGGTATATAATCCAAGAGGATGCTAGTAAAATCAAATATTATAACTGATTCACAAAAAGTGCTCAATGTATTTATTATGACAGAACATATAAAGTACCCAACAAAATCTGAAATTACTTCATATGGGGATAGATCTCTTTCAACCAACGCGGTGTACGTTAGTCTTATTCAACCCCAGTGTATGGACTGTATTCGTATAAAGATTTAAAATTTAACTTTGACAATAGACAAAAAAATGTTACAGAACCTGTATATTTCGACGCCTCAGCCAGACGAAATGCCCGAGTGGGTGGTAAGCGGAGGGTGAAATGTATCAGTCTTAAAAAGATAGATAGATAGATAGATAGATAGATAGATAGATAGATAGATAGATAGATAGATAATAAGAATGTTACAGTGTCACACTTTTTCAACTTTACTTCTACAGTCCATTTTGGATTCAGGCCGACTCCGTAAGCAAATTAAGAATATCCCGTGTCGGATCCGGATCAACAATCCTGAACGATTGGATTCCCAAGTTTTCATTACTGCGATTGTGTTCGGATTCCGGCATCTTAATTAATAAAAACAATTAAAGAGACGCAACTCTCTAACTTGTCGGAGAACGCATATTTTCTACGAAATTTATTGAACATTCAGGCCAGTAAATGTAATTAATGCTATCGTATCTATAAAAATAACATTAAACAGAATTTATGCATATAGATAGATAGATAGATAGATAGATAGATAGATAGATAGATAGATAGATAATAAGAATGTTACAGTGTCACACTTTTTCAACTTTACTTCTACAGTCCATTTTGGATTCAGGCCGACTCCGTAAGCAAATTAAGAATATCCCGTGTCGGATCCGGATCAACAATCCTGAACGATTGGATTCCCAAGTTTTCATTACTGCGATTGTGTTCGGATTCCGGCATCTTAATTAATAAAAACAATTAAAGAGACACAAATCTCTAACTTGTCGGAGAACGCATATTTTCTACGAAATTTATTGAACATTCAGGCCAGTAAATGTAATTAATGCTATCGTATC
The DNA here is from genome assembly GCA_903632075.3 of Acanthosepion pharaonis. Classification (NCBI taxonomy): domain Eukaryota; kingdom Metazoa; phylum Mollusca; class Cephalopoda; order Sepiida; family Sepiidae; genus Acanthosepion; species Acanthosepion pharaonis. The sequence continues at coordinate 2,325,306 of CAHIKZ030004678.1, forward strand.
TATAAAAATAACATTAAACAGAATTTATGCATATAGATAGATAGATAGATAGATAGATAGATAGATAGATAGATAGATAGATAGATAGATAATAAGAATGTTACAGTGTCATTTTTTTCAACTTTACTTCTACAGTCCATTTTGGATTCAGGCCGACTCCGTAAGCAAATTAAGAATATCCCGTGTCGGATCCGGATCAACAATCCTGAACGATTGGATTCCCAAGTTTTCATTACTGCGATTGTGTTCGGATTCCGGCATCTTAATTAATAAAAACAATTAAAGAGACACAACTCTCTAACTTGTCGGAGAACGCATATTTTCTACGAAATTTATTGAACATTCAGGCCAGTAAATGTAATTAATGCTATCGTATCTATAAAAATAACATTAAACAGAATTTATGCATATAGATAGATAGATAGATAGATAGATAGATAGATAGATAGATAGCAAAGCCCTGAAGCCGGCAGTAATGATGCAGTTGCTGCAAACTTTGACCACAAGTAATTTTTGACTTTTTAACAAACAGAATTTTCAAATTCAAGGTCAAATAATTCACTGGAAGAGCTCACAGTTGAGATTTATTTGAAAGAAGTTACAGAACAAACGACACAGGAAGTAACAGAAAAATCGATGAATTAGAAGAGTAACGACCTTTTTTGTATGAACAAAAAGGTCAATCAGCAAGTAAATGTTTTAATGTTGCATAACAAACAATGATGCAATAGGAATATACTCCAGACATCTTATCTTCAGATTATCATTCGTTTTATTTCATGCTTATCATCAGTATCAAAAAGTTCATCAGGTTGTTCCTTAAAATATTATATCAAATAAATCAGAATCATTCCTTGAGCCAAAAGCATAGAAAATCAACGAAAATATCTTCGATGACTGAAAAAACATGTTTTTAATTTTATGAACCAAATATTTCATCAACGAAATGCTAGAAGATTTTGGTCAAACCCAGCGATTATCAACGTGGGTGACCCCTCCCTGAACTCTGAGTGGCGCAATAAGTTTTTTAGATTGGGTGTAGAATCGTAGCAATGTAGTTAGATGTTTTAGTCTTCTCAACCCTGAATGGATCAATTCAAAACATTTTATATACGCATTTTTAATTGTCTTTTTTCCCTATACATTTACAATTTCAGACACATTTTAAGAATTTAGTTAGAAGGAAATATTTTTAGATTTTAGGGTCTAAGCAAGTGGCGCCCGCTTGACTGTTCACGGCACTGCTTACTTGCAGTGATTGGTGCTGAAAAATATTATAGATAGATAGATAGATTCGAGAATAAAACAACATTTACCCCCCTGGATTTTGAATCCGGCTGCCAGGAAGAGCCAACTAACCAATACTTCTGGCTCTGCTATTGCTGAGCATATAATAAATAGTAGGAAATGTGTGGTTAATTTTAGTGTGGACCGTTTTTTTTTATTTTATCTAGGTCCCACTCCGCATCTCACCTCAAGGTTCTAGAGTCCTTGTATATCAGGTCCCGTGGGCCTTCCCTTTGTAAACAGAGGGAATGCTTACTGGGTTTGAATGTTATTGGACTCTAGTTTCTTGAAATTGTTTTTTTTTTATCTCTTCCATTCCATTCGTTAATTTAAGTTACACGCTTTTATAAATTTTCTATTCCCAGAAAAAATAAACTTAATAAATCCTGGGATGAAACCGGCTATTTTTTAGCTTTCTTTTATAAAAAAATGCCTCATGAATTTGGTCTTTTTCTAGCCATTATTAAATTCTGTACCACCAAAAATATTTAAATATATATTCCCAATGTCTCCCGTTCGTGCACATGTGTGGTCATATCAATTTAAATAAACCTCGTCCATTTAATTTCGTAAGGACGAAACGTATCACACAGAAAAATGTTCCACATCTTTCTCTTATATATATATATATATATATATATAATTCAGCTAACGGCCATACGTGATACATGCTTAGGAGAACATATCTCTTTCTATAGACTGACTAGCCAGAGATTTTCTTGCAAGAAGTTGGCGTTTCTTTTTCTGGTAGACACAGACTATCATGCTATTCAACACATGGGAGGAGAAGAGATGTATCCATGCCTTTCTAAGATCTACTTACGCGTAAGTGAATGCAACGAACCCGCTTTCTCATTCCAAACTCGATATCCATTACACCACAACGGTTTACTACAAATATAAAATGTATCACTTAGCTGATTGATGTTATATTCAACGCCTCTACTCCGGAGATTCGTAGACGAAACTTTGTGCAATTGTTCGGTCCACTCGTCAGGAGATATTAGCAAATACCTACTTTTTCATTTTATACACACACACAAACACACACACACACACACACACACACACACATACATATATATATATATATATGTGAAAAGTGTATATAAATATAAATAAATATAAGTATGTATAATTATTTATATATTATATGCGCGGTACTTATTAGAAAAGCCCTCAATACACGCATTCTACATAAACCCAAATTTTTAAAACATTAATCAGTTTGTCTGACGATCGCTAAAGCGTGAAACCCAGGGTCACAAACTCACATCTATCCAACCAAATATATATATATATATATATATATATATATATATGTGTGTGTGTGTGTGTGTGTGTGTGTGTGTGTGTGTGTGTATAAATATACATTATTTCCTCACCGTCAACAGAACACTGAGTTTCATTCAAAATGCAATCATCAGATGCGGATGGAAAACTGACCGTTGTAAAATTTAATACAATTATGAATATCATTATTTAAATTTTGATATTAAAATTAAAATAATGATATTTATAAAGTATGTATTTCTAGCCATATCAGTAGGTTACAAAAATCAATATTTAAATTTATTTTCAATCCGTACCAAACGATTTGGTTGTACATGACACTCAGATTGGTGGTAAAGGAGAACAAACAGTATATGTATATAATTATATAATAAATATATGTAAAAGATTAATGTTTGTTACGTTGTTACAATATCCGTATAACGACTCTGAAGATGGTTCATATGAACCGAAAGCTTAGATCAAGGACCCCAAAAAATATATAAAATAAAAATATATCCAAATGTTGCACAATTTTTGTCTTTGTTCTCAACCGAAATTAAAGCGAACATACGAATATTAGAACGGCACATGATCAGACATAATAGACATTCATTGTCTGTTATATTTAATGATATATGTTTAAATAATGATCTGCTGCCCCAATAACTATATATATATATATATGTGTGTGCGTGTGTGTGTGTGTGTGTGTGTGTGTGTGTGTATAATCTTATAAATATAAATAAGTATACTCGTCCGGGAAAACCTTAGATGTATTGGCTTGTAAATGAACAAACCAATACCCAAGGAAAAAGAGGAATAAAAAAGAAAGAATTAAGAACATGTAATTTTGGCTAAAATAATCCACAAGAATCCAAGCTCAGAGTCGAAAGAAAAAAAAAACCTCCGACACGAGTAAAATAAATGTAACTATGTAAAGTGCACAATACGCTAAGCAGAGCAAATCTAACCATGAACTAAAGATCCCAGCCAACCTACCTAGGTTTCACCTACGCGGTTGGTCAGGGTACGCTGACCAAAGAGGTAACATTAGAACAGAATATAGATAGCAGAATATAAATAGTTATATATATATATATATATATATATATATATGATCTGCTTGATGGAATATATTTTACGTAATACTTTCAATAAACAGAAAGATCTCTTGAACAAGCACGTCCAATTTAAAATTTTCTCATTTTTACCCAATGACAAGCCAGTTAAAAAGTACGTTCACAACTTCATTACATCGAGCTGTTATCTCCATTGTCATTGTAATTGGTGAATAACGATTCATTTCAGAAAGTTAATGACGGAAAAGACTGTAGAATAGCCAATTGCTAATTGGTGGGTTTAAAGATTTATCATAATATATTTAACTTAATTACAATGGTGTTAAACAATTTATAAATTAATTCCCTATTTTACGTAAAACTAAACGGTTTTAATGCAGTTTGTACAACGAAAGACAGTTCTTACTAATTGGAAAATTGTCTTTTATAATGGAAGATCCTTTCCTATTTCGCATCTGTGTTTTTTTGTTCATAGATTTTCTGAAGAGAAATTATCGACAATATTTTTAGCTTTCAAAACTTACTCGAGTTGGAAAATTACCTCAGAAATTTTTTTTTTTTACTTTAATCTGGTCAGTTTTAACTTTCTGAAAATGCAATCGTCTACATATATTGGTAAAATGGTTCAACGAAGAAACAAATATTTAGAAAAAGAAATAAAAGAGAAAGGCCTGTTTTATTTTGTGTTCATTAACTGAAAAGAAATCATACGTTGTTCATTTTTTTTTAACAACAGTCAATTTTATTCAAAAAAACTTAAAGGGCAGAAAAAAAAGAAACATCTTAATTGTCATCGTGTGCATTCTGGCAAAGGCAGGTTGGATGTGCGACACGACTTCACTGCAAGATTCGGCAAACCAGCTCCTCCTCAGAGGACGATACTACGATAGAAACATTTCTCACAGGATCAATTAAGGTCAAACCGAGGACAGAAGATTCCTCAACGCGAAGGTGGGGGTATCTCTGTTACGATCACTTAAGAAGTCACTCCGAAAACTCTGTCATCTATCGTTCTCATTACTTTTCGGACCACCATGAATATTGTGTCTCTACGTTCGTTTATTTCTTCGTTTATGTTTCACAAAAATAATAGATCAAATTTGCGTTCGTAGTTATAAAGCTTCATGTTTTTCTATGTGCCCAGTAACTTCAGTACGTGGGCGAACATGGCCCTCTACAACTTCCTGTCTTTTGACGATTTATTGTTGATTTTATTATATGTTTTAGCATATTTTGGTAATTTTGAGTGATAAAACTTTTTCTGTTATATAATTATTAATTAATAATTAATAATTTCGTTTTAAAACTTCTTTTTTTTCGGCCTTCCTTGAATTTCATTTCATTTTTTTGATAACCCCAACTCGGGGTTGTAAGGTTAATAACTGGGTTGAATTTGTGTAACTTCTTTCCATTTAAGCCAGACAACATCCGCCATCACCTTACCACCACACGGAGAGTTTTTGTGTTGTCTGTTTGATTAACTCTGTATCAATTTTTCAGCTGCTGTCTCTTCTTTTTAAATATTTAATTTTAAATTTCTAGTTCTGATACTGAATACAATCTACCATTTTGAGTTAAATAAAGCAAATGCATTGACGTTAGTTGAAATAGTCTATACTCGTGAGATCATTTGGGATTTCTCTGTGATGTAGTTTATATGATCTGTTATAATAAATACATTGAGCTCTTTTTGTGGATCAATTTTAACATTTTATATTATTAGGGTCCACTTCAATTATACAGCAACGGATTTATTACCTGTACTATACGTACATATATATATATATATATATATATATATATATATATATATATATATTGTTGTGGAGTGATTTCACATTGGAGGCTTGTATTTGTACTAGGTCGGTCCTAAAATAGGTTCGACGTACAAAACGTTAGAACTTGATATAATAGTAATGACGCAGAGTAATCTAGTTGTGGTCGCTGATACTTTAGTATTCGACTAACTGTTGTCCAGCATCGAGCGACTCGTTACTCCTACTTATTATAGGTGGGAGATTCTATTAACTATAAAATAGGTGTGTTTCCCTATAATATATATATATATATATATATATATATATATATATATATAGAGAGAGAGAGAGAGAGATTGAGAGAAAGCGAGAGGTGTGTGTGTGTGTGTATTTAGGCAGCAATGACCAAGCGTGTTTCATCAAATAATGCAGACATTTTATGTCTATTTATTTTTATAATAATCTCTTTTTGTTCTCTTCATCAAAGAAGGCGCCGTAGTTTCGATCTCCTCCAAGATCATCCTCAGGGGTGAATTGCGACGTCAAATTTATTATAAATGTAATAGTTGTGATGGTGATTATGTAAATACTCGTGAACGGGACCTGTTATAATTATTTTAAAATTAACCGTCGCGGTACGATGTTTTGTAAACAAGCGTTCCCAATGCAAGGGATATAATCAGAAATGGTGAATTGCTAAATGCTGTTAAATGTTAGTTAAAACTCAAATGTATTTTAAAACATTGCAACTATACACGTAATAAATTTTGTACAGTGTTGGTTGGTTGCATTTAATATAGAGGACCTTGAGAAATAACACAAGATACTTGACGATCATACCAAATTTTAAAAAGCCAACAAAAGTCCTAGTAATCAACTAATTAAAAATTAATAACCTAATCACAGCCAAGATCGCAGAACGGGAGAAATTTAAGCTCCTTCAAATAATCGACGACTATAAATCTGGATAATTGTATAGAAATGAAAATACACAAGCCTAACTTACTTCTCCGTCAGGAAAGGTCTATTATAAAATAAATAGACATAACATATCTATATTATTTAATGAAAAACGCACACACACGATATATAGGATATAGTTTAATATATGGTGAGGAATTTTAAGACATTTTTATGTTTTTACGTTCTCTTTATATATACAAATATTTAAGTAAATGCCTGTTTATAATAAACATTTACCGACCAGAATGTCCGAGAAACTTTCATAGAAACTATGCGTCCTCCGACAGGAATCGAACCTGTATCCTATACGGAACCGTCATATAGCCTGACGTGCTTTTACCAATTGATCCACAGATGCGAGTTTCGGTTAACAAACAATTGTCGGACTTTGTTCATTTCTGTAGTGAAAGAGATAATCAGTTACCCCGAAAGAATGTTCGTTTTTGTGTACGATCTGCCGAAGAAAAATTACCAAAAAGCAGTCAGCAAAAATCTACATCAATGACTAGAAGCTATGCTAATGTTCTTCCCTCCCCTAAATGGCGTGACCAATCAGAAAATTCTCTCAGTGAACAGAAGCCGTTGTTTTCGCTTATTAAAGAAGTTTTTTTTTAGCTTGGTGGAACGAACACGCGTTGTTGCTGGTGAGAAGTGAAGGTTGGATTTGTGACCCCATTTTGTCGTTTCTACGTTGTGCGTTGGACTTTTACGTCGGACTATCGTGTGAACTGCGATTTGGTTACAAGTGTTGCGGCCGAGAAACAGAAGAAATCTATTGCAGTTGATACTATCAGTTGACAGTCTTTTCTTTACTACAACAATTTCATAATGTTTGGCGTCATTTGTTTACATTTGGATACGCATCGAGCAGATATGAATGTACGAGAGAAAATCATGGAGAATTGTGGTTTAAAAACAGTAAAATCGACCTTGCTAACCGAAATGCTGCGCTGTGGCTCAATCGGTAAATCGGTATTGTTCTTACTTCTTAATAATGTTAATAAGCATCTCGGCTTCACTCACCATCCCATTGCCGTAACGAAGCTTCCCTGACAGGAAAATTTACTGTAGATGACCTTGCTATTAAGACAGTCTCTAGACATTTAGTCCGATAAAGTCCTGAAGGAGGAAATGCGTCACAACTTTTTGTTACACAATTACCCAATACTGTTCTTCATATATAAAAATATATATAATTATCTATTGTGAGACCGGAAACTACCTACACAATAGACTCTTCCAGGCCTATATTAAGTAGGCGACATAGCACTCTAGAGTGACATAGAGAGACACAGAGACAGCCGCGAACGACTACCAGTGTTGGACACTAACGGATAGTAAGCTCCGCTTACACTATCTCTGTAACCTGTTGTTAATATATCTTTCTTACATCTAATCCGTGTTCCGTGTTTTCCTTCTGTGGTCCCAACTTTGACACCCACATCATTATCTTATATGTATGTATGTGTGTATGTTGTGTAGTTTTGTTAGAAGGAACGGTTTCTTTGGAACAAATTTTCACACTACAAATATCTGTGAATTCATAAAAATTTCCCTGGGTATCACGATAAACAACATCCGGCAGGAAGGTCTCTGATCGTAAGGTTTTGAGAAGCATGGAATCACCCTCTTAATTGCTGTTGTTCCCAGGTCTACCTTGACCCAGGGTGAGAGCAGCTGTTATGGCCTCAGCTATGGGCAAATAGTGAACTCCCAAAATGGCGTCGAAACTAGAAAACAACAGTAATACATTATTGGAAAATAAAATTACCAAAGCTCACCAGAAAATAAAATTTCGCCATTAAATGACCCATATCGTTAAACAATCAAAGAAAGAAGAAAAAAAAAACAAATTCATAAAAAGTAAAAATATAAATTAAATAAGATGTCATAAAAGATGGAAGCCATAAGCAAATAAGTAGTAATTAAGTAAATTGTTGCTTAAGACCACTTCGAACGTGTGTCTGCCATGTTGGGCCAGGTGGATGTTGCCCCGGCAATATTTCCAATTGTTTACGCAGGTCCCATTACTTAAAAATTCACTCAATTTTAAGGCTTCGTTTATATTTACAAATTAGCACGAACTATAGGCATTTAGAATTTAGTATTTTCTTTATTTTAAAAAAATGAAATAAAATAAATTAAATAAAATAAAAGTTTCCTCATAGATGGAAATGCACCGATACAAAGCCCGCGGCCACAAAAATAAAATGGGCCTGGTGAGGGGTTTAAATCTAATATAAAATTCTCATATAAACGCTCACATCTTGGCTGGTGTTAACAATATTCTAACCATTTTTAATGATCTTAGTGTTTTTAAAACCATGGTTGGACTTGAAACCGAAACAATATTGTTTAATCATATTTTATTTTTTTTTTTTTTGAATAAGACGAATAATTTTTATCATATATAGGACGTATATAAAGTTTTAGAGGCTAATACTTCGATTAAAAACGGAGAAAAAGAAGTTTTATGATTTATTTTGAAAATAAATGAATAAATGGGGTAATAATTCTCGAGAAATAGTAAAACTCATATCAATAGCATTGTCATAGCTTGAGGACAAAAAAAAAGACTAATGTATCCTTCTGCGTCGTTCTCCGTTCCAGGAAAATTTGATTGTTGGGGAGGCTGATCATGTTCACTCACTATAACGCTGAGAATACACACACAAAGACATATTTGAACGATTTACTGATTGTACGGGTGATAAATTTATTACTGTATACAAAATATATATTATTTCATCTTTTTTGGCCTACGTGTTATTAACAAAGGTGTTTAGTAATTTTGACAAGATTTATCTGTCCCATTGTTTGAAAGCTGTTTTCCTTTATGTTTTGTTCATTTCAGCTAGAAGGTTTTTTGTTGTTGTGTGAAATAAATCCAACGCTTCTCTGCGGCAATTCGCTGGAAATGTTCCTATCATCTTGTCCTTTATAAACAAATTGTACAATGAACAAAATCGAAGACAACTCTGAAACTTTAATTATAAAATAAAAAATGGGTAATTTAATAGATTCAGTTTAATTTAAATAACTTACGCACATAAACTTTCCCATATAACATATATAGACAATGTGGACATCAAAACCAAGATCGAATAGGGACGGAATGTGACATAACTTAAGCGAGCTTTAGACCATTTCTCTCTGCTCTTTTAGCAGGCTCTACATATAGGCTATTGGAACATTAACCCTTTAAGCCCTGACCACCGCTTTATCGGTGGTAGAGAAAAATGAACGGTGGGTAAACACTTGTAAATATTTTTATATCTACCGTCAAACATCACATACCAATTATTTGCGAATTTTGACTCAGGAGCTCAGGCAGAAGGGTTAAAATTATTCAGAAACACAGGGTTCAAAAGGTTAAGGGAAGTTGAGCAAGAAGAAACCGGTCTTTCCAAGAATTTTTTAATTTAGATATATATATATATATATATATATATATATATATATATATAATTTAAAGAAAAAACAAACAACTTTAAGGTTCCATTAATTATTATTTATTTCACCAGAGTTTTATTTTTCTCTGGATCTTTAGACTTCACTTTCAAGGGTAAAAAATAAATTAAATATACATGCCACAGGGTCACAAACGACCCTCCACAGGTTTTGAATACAGAGTTGTCCCTTTTCCAGACCAGTTGCCATCCAAGGCTATAGAATCCAGTCTCTCCTGCTATTTACCCGTAGCTGGAGGGACCAGAAAAGGATTCATACCTTTCCCAGGTTACCTTTCACGTAAGTGAATGCAGTGGATTCGACTGGAATTCGAACACGGCTCTCCGATTCCTCAATCCTAGCCGCTATTAGATTAAAATGTATTATCTACATACATATATATATATATATATATATATAGATAGATAGATAGATAGATAGATAGATAGATAGATAGAGAGAGAGAGAGACAGACAGACAGACAAACACACACTCACACACAGACAGGGGTAGAGAGAGAACGAAGAGAATGGCGGAAAGTGAGATAATCTGTACATCGATAAATAAAATTTTGGTTTATAATAAAGATTCGTCTTCTTTCATGCGCCGTGTCCCTTCAGGACGTTGACGGTCATAGCCCCTCCGCAATTTTCTGTCCTTTATAGATCTTAATAAATTTTGTTTTTCTGTCTCCGCTTTATTCGGGCATTCAGAGAGGATGGATGGTCCTGCACAAAACCTTCACCACTAGAATCAAATCTCATGTGCTGGTGTCGAGCTGTCGGTTCCGAGAAACTTGAACCTCATACGTCGAGAGAGTCGAATATATATATATATATATATATATATATATATATATATATATATATATATATATTAGAAAGTGTGCACAATATCGGGTAAGATTTTCAGGATAGAATCTTATGAGCCATATATTGTGTGAATCTAAGCGTATAATGTCCATTGTTATTAAAATATAGATAATAACTTGTTCGACAGAAGTAGGTTCTATTAAATAAAGGAAGCGCAGTATAAACGGTTATTTATAAATAAATCCAACAGATATAGGTCAAAGAAAGGTATATTTGAATAGTACAATATTCAATCCATCTGATTATATATATATATATATATATATATATATATATGAGGGTTTGGGTGTGTTTGCTTTCTTGAGGTTGTTGATCAGGCTTGGTAACACGCTTCTCAGCTAAGTCGCAGTTTAAACAATACTAATTACCAGCTATTATATATAAATATATATATATATATATGTCTGTGTGTGTGTCTGTGTGTATGTGTGTGTCTGTGTGTGTGTGGTGGAATCTCATGTCGTATTGACGTATGAGTATGACGCAGCTCACTTTGTAGGAACCGACAGCCAAACACCAGCACATATGATTTGTTTATAGTGGTGAAGATTTTATGAAGAACCACCCCCACATTTTTAAGGGCCGAATATAGAGACCTGCTGTAATCAGTGCCAAAAGGTCTCCAACTCTCCGAATTCAGAGATGATGTTCTCCTAGGCCAGTTGTCATCCAAGGCTACAGAACTAGTCTGTTATGCTATTTATCCATAGTTGGAGGGAGAAAAAGAGTATTAATACCTTTCCCAAAGTATTAATCCAATATATATATATATATATATATATATATACGGATAGAAATGTAAAAGTAAAACTAAAAAACAGCCGCACTTAAAAAGTACAAACAAAACAATTCACAATACAAAATTCAAAGTCGAATACGTGGAGCTTAGATATTTAAGAAAAGGTGAAAATTCCAAACTTTTAGCCTTTTTTAATATATATATATATATATATATATATATATATATATATATATATATATATAATGCTCTCTCCCGTCGATTTCGAGGTTTGACAATAGGACAACCTCATTCAGTTCTTATGATTGTTTCTTATGCGACGCATCAGTCCCTGCATACAAATCCATATATAGTGCATCTCAGGACATAGAAACAGGAATATTTGCTGATACTTTTCGCCATTGTCTTTTGTTTCTTAGCCGGTCAATATGTCTGATTTCAAAATTTCTGATACCACTCTAGTACAAATATTTCTAGTTATTTCTATCCAGGACAACTGTCTCGAAGTTAGTATGAGGAACATTGACAGCTGAAAGGTTACTCTTTAGTTTGTATTTATACTTGAGCAATGGCCGTTCAACAGTTTCTATCCACTGTCAAACTGGATATATATAAGGACCTTAGGTTTTCTGTCGTCACTCAGCTTTGTAACAGATCCAGCCTAGCGAAGTTGTAGCTGCATCAAGAATCTCCCAACTCCACCAATGATGCATTCTGCGAGAAGATCATTATTGGATACCATATCGTCAAACGTATAGCCAGAGATGGCGGCGAGAAAACCTTTTTGGAAGACATCCAGTTGATTAATATGAGACTTATATAGGAGCCAGGATTCGGAGTCGTATAACATTGTTGTTAAAACGGCAGCTCTATAAACCCGTATTATGGTGTCCAGTTTGATACATCTCTCATTCCCGAGGCAGTGACGAAACGATTTGTTATTTCTTCATAAAGTGAGCTATTTTCATTTAACTTACTTCCTAAATATGTAAATGACTTCACATGCTTCAAGTTCTTCCTATCAATCTATATCCGTGTGTCTGCGAATTGATGAACTAGTGCAGGTTTTCTGACAAACCGAATCTGCTTTTTACAAGGAGGCGACTGTTGGATTGCCTCCATTTTTTATGTTATTGGTAAGGTCAAGAGCTTTGTATGCAACATAGAAACGGTTGACGAGTTCTTGGGCTTCTTCTGGGGATGTTGCCACAAGTACAGGATCATCAGATATTAGCAGATCACCAATGACGCTGGTTCGATTAAGTGTTTTTAGTTTTGAGCAGCTGATGTTTGAAAAGGTCAACACTAGTTCGAAATTGAGATGTTGCACTAGTGTTCATGTCACACAATATATATTTGAGCATTATTGAAAAGTATAGAGCAAAAGGAGCAAGGTCCTTGACACGACCTTGCTTCGTGCCATTTGTAACATCAAAGGAATCAGAGAATTCCCCATCACCTACAACAGCAACTTTCATCCCCTCGTAAAAGGAGATTATAAGATTCAAGTTTTTTAACAACTTTCCAGAGTCCTTCACAATTTACAGTGTCGAAAAGCCTGAGAAGGTCAATAAATACCATATATATATATATATATATATATATATATATATATATATATATATATATATATAAAAGACACCCGCACATAAAAATATGTTAGACCTTTTATATGACATCTGCTTGAGCGTCTTGAAATTAGTTCCATCAAACGTGAGAAAGCCGGAATTAAAAACCAGTTACATAACTACACACAGAACAATTCTTGAAAACAAATGGCGCTACATATTCGAACGTACTTGGTAGAAAAATAATATAAATAAATGTTAATATGAATTTTGGCAAGTTTACCGAAAACACAAAACAAATCATTTAGAAATTTGAAAGATTTAAAAAAAAATGAGAGACAGAAATTCTTCATATTATTTAACGAAACATATATATATATATATATATATATATATATATATATATGTGTGTGTGTGTGTGTGTGTGTGTGTGTGTGCATGTGTATTCCTAAAGAGGTAATAGATTTTTAATTTTTAATCTAAGAGATTTTATCACTTAAATGTTAATATTTGAGTAGATACTACATTTATTTACTAAACCGTATATTTAGTTATCTTCGTCCACCGCCCTAGATATTCCATTAATAGTATTAAAGAAAAGAATTCGAATATAAGTACCTATTAGCAGTTGAAACCATCGTTAGATCCGACATGTTTTAAACCAACTCGGCCACAAATGTCCCGCTAATCGAGCAAAACCTAATAGTGCCTCTCCGCGCAAATTTATTCAAATATTTTCGAAACAATTATATCTGCTCTGTTTTGTCCGTATTCTAACTCAAAGAAATAATTTCTAAGAAGTAATGTATTTTTAATATATAGTTTTTTAATCTGACAGATTTTATCAGTTTAGATGTTATTTTTAGTGGATAAAAATATTTGAGTAGACACTCCGTTCATTTATTAAAGAGTATATTTATTCATTTTCGTCTAGCGCCCTGAGTATTAGGATTTGTGTATAATGTTTAAGGGATAAAATATGTCGGGTTAATAAATAAAAAATCCATTACTTCTTTAGAAATTGTTTTGTTTACGTGTGGATACGTAAGTGAGCAGGAATGAATGTTTCGAGATTCTTTGAAGAAATTTAAACTTAAAGGCTCTCTATGTGTCTGTTCAAAAGCCATCTAGCTAATCCGTGCTTTATAATGCATCTATTTTGTGCTAAACCTACAATTTCTGAGAGAAAGCGCATAATCTGGGGTGATCAACATGGGCAGTGTGCTCAAATAGTCGGTCACGTTGGTTGTGCTGGCACGAAGCCATCGCGCTTTCACAACTATCGACGACCTCGAAGAATTCTATTGACCTTGTTCATTCACAAGCCTTACGTCAACCCCTCGTAGGGTTTATTAAGGACTTTCCAACGGTGACACGCAATAGGATCACTTCCTTCCTGACATAACATTCACGGTAAGATTCGAACCCCCCAGAGTTTCTAACTCCTGGTCGGAAAGCAAGAGTACTAACTGCATACCTTCCCGTGTATCTATCTATCTAATTATCTATCTATCTATCTATCTATCTATCTATCTATCTATCTATCTATCTATCTATCTATCTACATACATACATACATGCACATTTATATTATAACTTTATTCAAATCTCAGTTGCATACATCGAGCAATTTAACAATTTTACGTCGTGAGAATTTTTCTGAAAATAAGAATACACCCTTGTGCAAATGAATTGAAACAACCGCTTTAGTTTCTTTTCTTTCACCATACGGTCAGATTTAAACCCATTGGAGTCACAAGGTATAATCATTTTTTAATTTTTTCTTTAGATTAGGTCATTTGCAGTGTTGTACAGTAATATGAATCTATTTTCGTGGTGCATGATGAAATTTGTTTAACCTTGAAAAATATTGCGTCATCCGTGATTGCATCTGATTTTTATAATGCCCAGACATTATTGTCTCGACTGTCGATTAGTTGTCCTACTACCATTGTCTGTAATGGACGTTACTCCAAGGAAGCGTACGAAAACTAGTAACGCTGCACGAACATACTATCAAGCCTTACCAGCGAGCAACTCAAAGTACTATAGATTGACCCGGAAACTCTCCTGGTTTAAATCCAATCGAGAATCTGTGGTCAATCTGCAAGAGACAACTTCGTGGAATGAACATACAAAGTACTAATATGTGCACTGGGTCATGTTTCATTGGAAAATACGAAAAAAATAAATAATAACGGAATTATTCGTTGTGTTTTAATTTGCACAAGGTTGTGTGAATATATATATATATATATGTGTGTGTGTGTGTGTGTGTGTGTGTGTGAAAATATATAGAAAATAGGAAGGAACTGGTTAGGTAAATAATCCAAAGTCCCTTAGTATTTTAGTTATTATTTTTAAAAATAGTGCTCGATACAAAAGTAGAGCATAAATATAATTATTTATTTAAAAATATGATTCCAAATCGCGACATAAGAAGTCCCATGTTTCAAAACAAAAACTTCAATAATATATATATATATATATATATATATATATATATATATATATATATAATGAAAAAGAGATAGTGGATATTTTATGTAATGATTTTTTTATATATATTTTTAATAAAACTTCTGACAGGTTAATAAATAAACTGAGCATTTATGAAATTTGGAGAATGTGCAAAAGGATTTGCTTTTACAAGGCACTATTCGGTTGTGCCTAATCGGTGACGCACTCTGTGGCTGAGTCTGTCTCGATCACGTCGGATAAAATGAAGGTTTCTCCTGCAAGACAGGAGGGCGACTCAGGTTCGAATCCGAGCAGAGAGTGCATATTTTCTTTAATAAGATTTCTCGTATATTCAGACAGTTAGAAGAAAATAAATACATATACTGTTTAATAAATAAACACAGGGTCTACTCAAATATGGGCATACGCTGAAATAACGTTTGGAGTGATAATACACACACACACACAAACATATATATATATCAACAGGCTACATGATGTGGCCTGATGATTGCGTTTAGCATGAAACAGTCTGTCGATTCTGAGTGTTGACTTCAACATTTATTTTTGTATTTACATATGCTCTATGTCTGATATTGAGCATTTTCCCCTTTCCTACCTTAAAACTATATATATATATATATATATATATATATATATATATAATCAATAATAAGAAAATATATAATTATCAATAAGAAAACCTGAATATCTATATATATTCATCTATTCGTACTGAACCCTCTTAGTAAAGATTTAATAAGAGATGAATATATAGATATTCACGAAATAAATCATAACCGAAATGAATCTTTAAGGTTTTCGTCTTGATTATTATTATTATTATTATTATTATTATTATTATTATTATTATCTGCAGTCTACATTGAGCTCTCCTTGGATTAATATCCTCTGTGGAATTAAATTGGTAATATATATATATATATATATATATATATATATATATGTGTGTGTGTGTGTGTGTGTGTGTGTGTGTGTGTGTGTGTTTTATATATATATATATATATATATATATATATATATATATATATATATATATTATAATTATTTTTTTAAAAATATGATTCCTTCACTACCGAAGAGTTGTCGTGTTTCAAAAAGTAAGAACCAAACACCTCAATTCAATTATAGAAATTAAATTGAATTAAGTATCACACCCTGTTTCATCCTCAAGCGAAAATCTAAGAATACAGAGCTCTGTTTTTTTAAATAAAAATAAAATACTAAAAGAACCCCATATTATTTTGCCTAACCTGTTCTTTTCCTATTTTTCTATATATTTGCACACACACACACACACACACACACACATATATATATATATATATATATATATATATATATATATATATATATATTTGTACAGTAAAATATTTTTCACTTTTCTTCGCACGATCTTTTTCACTTCATAACACTCGTGCTGAACACAAAAGTCTCACATTAATGTTTTTAGTCAGTTAAGTGCCACATGCGATTCACACTTGAGTGATATCTTTTGATTTTTTTGAATGACTAGGTGGAGGATTTTCCGCAGTAGTTTGCCGTTTCTTTCTGAGGCAGACTTGTTGCCAAACAAAACTACAATACCCAAACTGTCCTGCTATTCAACCCATAGCTGGGAGGAGAAGACAGCAATTCCTAACTTTCCCAAGTGTATTTGTGTGTAAGCGAAATCGAAACTCTCATTCCGAACTGATATCCATTATACTCCAACGCACATCCTCATTCTTGTTACTGAAGCATAAAATGAAAATGGCATATGCATAAAATCGGTATTTATATATATATATATATATATATATATATATATATATATATATATAATTCAAAAGTGAGCATTGAACTCAACATTCACAAGGTGACAGACTGTTTCATGCTAAACGCAATCTTCTAACGGTTATTTTGGCGGGAGTGGTTTGTTTTTTATTTATTCAATAATTTGGGTTAATTCATTTTACTGTTTTTGTTATTTATTTTTATTCTTAACGGTTTTTCGATTTTTAAGAAACGTAGTAAAAAATTTTAAAGATGGGTTCTGATCGTTTATTTAGTAGTTTGTTTTGGTCTGGAAAGGTAATTATATCTATTTTTTTCGTCCAGTCAGAGTTTGCAGATTTTGGATTGATTCTTGTAGTGTATTCTAATTCTTTATATATGTTCTATCTCTGATATTGAGCACTTTATCTCATAAATATGCCATACATATATTTCTTTATATATATATATATATATATATATATATATATATATATGTGTGTGTGTGTGTGTGTGTGTGTGTGTGTGATAAAGAGGAAAGTTTTACTTGACCCCCATTTCGTCCATCGGGGCATAATTTATGTTGATGGGACTACACATGCGTACGATAGAAGGGTCCTGATAATTTTAAATGTTTCTTTTTATCTTGCCGAACTAATTTAGAAGTTTTATCTTTCTTTTCAGGAATGGGCAAAATGTTTTAAGAGCCACGATGCAAATTTATTGGAAATGAACTTGCGATCAAGTTCGATGAAGGTTAAAAGGCATCACAATTAAACTGTTTCCACTTTGTCATACAATTTTTCTAATACTGTTCTTAATATTATTTAAGCTATGCTTAGAAAACTACCATAATATAATGTCTTGATCAAAATCTCAATAATATATCATTTATAAGTGTATGAAAATATTAAATAATAGGTTATTTTTTTTAATTATTAAACATTATCTTTGTTCATATATTAGCATTATCTCGATACATGACAATTTCTCAATATTATATATTTCGTGACTAGTTTATGAGTAAAAATCGTATGAACTTAGTGTTATTCAGGTTCAACGGTTGCGTTTTTACAATAATACCATTGTGTGATAGTCTATTTATGCTTATTCCTTCTGAGTATTAGCATGTATATGCACTGTGTGTGTGTGTGTATGGACAAACGTGTGTGTGTGTTTGTATCTGCGTACTTTGTTGCGTTCAGCGTCAGGTAAAAAATGGCGACTTTGATGAGCCTAAAAGGGGAACAATTTCTGTTTTATCTAATTAGGTCAGATATACGAACGAACATATAAGAAACAGACGTGAAGTTATTGATTGGATCAGTTGATCAAAGCGACATACGAAAGGCAACGAGAGAAAGCTAATAAATAATTCAACGGCTGATCTGCTTATGAGGTTGGCTTATCGGCGTCAGCAACAAAATGGCGTAAGTGTGATTTGGAGTTTCATCAGCAGTTGCACCTCTCTGCCTCAAGAGGTAAAAGATGTAGGAAATCTCGGTATGTATCAATATGAAATAAAAGAAGCCGACAGGGGAATATGGTGTCCTAAGATCTATGAAGGAATTTCTCTCCAAAAACTGATTGCTCTGTAATCGATATATAAAGAATTAATCTCCCATGGTGATATTAACCTTTTTCTCATGAGAAAACATTTGGCATTTTTCGGTTGAAATTTATAAAATATTTCTCTTAAGATTTTTTTTTAAGAAAATATATTCAAATATAGTATATGTTATCTACCTTTCAGAAGGAGTGAAGGTTTCTGTCCTGACCTTTTATTTAAAGTAGTGTGGAATGCTAACATCTTGATTATACTACCAGGTATTGATACAAGACGTGTGAGTTCAATACCTGCTTAAGGCTGTAGAGAACTTGGAGAGGGGAATTAACAGGAGATAACTGATAACTGACACTCATTAGACATGACACGTGGAACGAGAACAGTCTACCCCAGTGAGCGAAATAAAGGGTTCAGTTCGACATTCCAACCACGTGAAGAAGGCCAGAGCATACAACGGCCGAAACGTTGTGATAAATATTGCGACAAAGATGAGGAAAATAGTCCAAATAATGTAAATAGTGTACATCATACCTCATCTCAGAAATATACAGATACTATTGCATATGCAATCCATTTTCGCTATTTCTGCTCAACAGGTCCTCAAGTAATCCAGTTTCTGTAATTTTGTACAGTTCTTTATGATTCTGTTCGAAGAAGTAAGATCTTAGACTTTATTGAACATTTTAATCAAGGACCATAGAAAGCGGTTGTATACAACAAGCTGTTTAGATATTTCAGAATGGGTTTGTTACTATGCCTGACATTCATATGAATGTCTCCATTTGACGAGGCTATTTAAGCCTCGTCAAATGGAGACTTTCATATTTGAGTTTTCAGGTTAATATTTTGGTTTTGTAGCAATTTACCCTGTTGATCGGAACTATCACTTTGCTAACCATATCAAAACATACAATGGCCATAGAAGAACCCACCAATCTTCGTTCAATAAATAGAAATAGATATGCAATTGTGTGGACAAATATAATATAAACGTTTTGACTGACTCTTTTTTAAGTTGGTAAATGCTGCCATAATCCTTGCCTTCATTTCATCTTTGGTGTTACAAGGAATTTTGTTGGTCTCTTACTTAACTGAGCGCCATATATAATAATCAAGGAGGTTGCGGTATAGAGGTTAAGTGGCCAAATGTAAAGGGTAATGTGGTCGTAGAAATTGCCTGACAGTCATGATTGGTTTTTCCTGCTTGTGTGGCATGGAGTCCTGTTTCCAAACATGGAGGCTTCCAGCACCCACCCACTTTACCCACTGCAGCACTTGATGTAAGTCTCTGTATTGAGTCTGTGGGTAGATGAATGGAGGCATACAACACCCTCGCTACTGACTACTCCAAATACTATGATGTTGATTGGGTATATAATCCAACTCTTTTCGAAACCTCTGCACTTGACGCCCAAACACTGCGAACATTTTAAAATCAATGTTTCTCTTTTTTAGACGGGTGTCTAGATATTTTTAAATTTCATATCCAAATGCTAGTGGAATAACAGGTACAAGCCTGTAAATTAAATCCAGTGAACGAATTTTTAATTTCAATTGAATTTGTCCATACCTTTTACGCAATACTGCCGTGAGGAAAGGTGTGAATTCAAGGACTAGAATTGCAGATTTCATGTGATCCCAGAACACATGAGAAGAAGCCTCTCTAATCGAGAATCAGATTTTCTCTTACAAGACCGTTGTTCTTTTATAGATTGTCATTCTTTCATCATTATCTACGTCGTACTCTTCTTCTGAGTGAGTGCATATCTATATCTATGTCAGAAAGTTAGTATTTAATTCTCTTTCTCAATCGATGCTTCCATAACGTTGTTCCTTCACATATCTACGCCGGATGTTCGTGTTGTATACCCTTCCGTGGGGCAGGGTGTTGTTTGAGCTCATCCCGTCTGGCCGGTGATCGCTGGCGACTTTTGATTCAACCCTCTTCTTCTCTTTGTCGTTGTCGCGAACTGTTCTTTGGGTTCAGAGACGAAAGGAATCAAGAATGAGAAATTTTAACTTAACTATTATTTTATTAACGTCGTCGACGGGTACATCTATTAAGTAGGGATTACTACACCTATTAGTGAGCCGCTTTCAAATATGAAAATCTCACACGTTCATTTATTTTGACGTGTAACAACCAACTCTCATATGTCCTTTCCCCACTGGTGATGTGGGCTGCACAAGCACAATCTAACACGTCAAGTTAGCCTGACGTCCGAACAGTAACTCCCGAAAAGCTTAATCTATAACTCAATTCCACGTTCGGGTCAGCTAATCAAAATCGACTTCCCTATTTTGTCTACCATCCGAACTTAAATGTCAACCTCAGAAGGTCAAAATAAACTGCCACTAAAAATAGTTTGAAAGTATTATTTAACATTCGAATGTCCAAGTACGAATATTTCTTCT
Organism: Acanthosepion pharaonis; assembly: GCA_903632075.3. Classification (NCBI taxonomy): domain Eukaryota; kingdom Metazoa; phylum Mollusca; class Cephalopoda; order Sepiida; family Sepiidae; genus Acanthosepion; species Acanthosepion pharaonis. The sequence goes on from CAHIKZ030004678.1 coordinate 2,346,514, forward strand.
CCGGTGTACCGTGTCCCTTCAGGACGTGGGAGATCATCGCTCTCCTACCCTTTGTAGCTATTAGCAAGGTTTGCCTTTTCAGCATCCATCCTAGACTGTGTTCTGCCATCCATTTACATAGCATATTCTCTAAGTTACTTGTTTCATTCTCTTCCTCGTGTTGTTAGTACATACTGTGAGTTTCAAATTCTCCAGGTCCTCTTTTCTTAATATTTATAAAAAATATCATCCAGTTTAAACTCCGGTAGAACTCTATTACGGTTGCCACAAGTCAATCTGTAAACTAGTTTGTCCAGCCATCACTGTCGTAGAAAAGGAGTTATATGATATAACCGTGCTAAGACAGGATGCCAAATGCCGAAGGACAAGAAGCTGAAGCCAAGAAGTCGAACGGAGACGATGTCGAACGAACATAAAACCGAACCGACAGAAAGCATTTCTACCTACGTCGATTAATGATCAATTCACCAACTTAATCACACTTTTCTTTTTTAAATTCAATTATTTTATCACTGCAGATTGACCATGGAATTCACCAAAACAGTGCATCGTGGTAGAAAGCTCCTTACCTCTTTGAACCCTGTGTTCCTGAACAATGCTAACCCTTCTGCCTGAGCTCCTGAGTCAAAATTCGCAAATAATTCGTATGTAAAGTTTCACGGTAGATATAAAAATATAAAATAGTTACAAGAGTTTACTCACCGTTCAACCGGTGGCTGGGCATTAATTCATTTTTTTCTCTACCACTATTCAACCGGTGGCTGGGCATTAATTCATTTTTCTCTACCACTATTCAACCGGTGGCTGGGCATTAAGAGATTTTTCTCTACCACCGGTAAAGCGATGGTTAGGGCTCAAAGGGTTAATGGGTATACAAACGTTGATGATAAAAAAACAGTTAAGCAACCCATATACTGAATATGTGAAAAATCAATTGTGTGTAATACTAGAGTTAGAACTATAATTTATACAAAACATGGAACTGCTTCAGATGGTGTTCATAATAGCGTTTTAAATGCTTTGGATAAAATGAAGACTAGAGTTGAACAGACAGAAAAGGTTACAAGCAGTATAATTTATAATGTCGAGGAAGAATTGCTGATTCTATGCCAAAAAAGAGAAAAGCTTAGGAGAATGGTAAGACGAGCAAGAAAGATTGACGATACTGAAGACATGGACATGACATTTTCTTTTTTCTAACGAAATTTTACTGTTTCGCAATATTTTCTTAGCTTTACTAATCCCAATTGCGTTGTTCCATCTAAATAAAACATTATACATATATTAGTGTTGTTCAAATTTCAAGTTGCACTATTTATCCATATCTTATTAAACATTTCACCCCAAGCCAGGCGGGAATGCACTAGCACGCAAGGGGTAACAGAGAATGCGAGCAAGAGTAAAGAGGGGGGTGTTTGAGGAAAGGATAAAGAGAAGGACGGGGATCAGGATCATCAAGGCATCAGAAGATGTCGATTGACATTACATTTGAATATTTGAGGATTATAGCTATCAAGGAATTAAGTTGGAGGAAGGGAGTTTTACTGTCGGGAAGTGCGAGATAAAAGGCTGTTGGAGCAGAAGTAGTGGTTACATTTATCCGTTTCGGCAGTGGAAGGGTGGAACCGAGATGCCAACCTAGTAGAACGCTTAAATTCACGCAGTTGGGGCACCAGTGAAAATCGCTCGTCAGAACAGTTGCCATGAGAATTTTTGTAGAAAAGACAGAGGGAAGCCACAGTCTGTGAGAAAGTGACTGTAGACTAGATGCCAGATCAGGAACTATCACATTACATATCGGTCCCTCAATATTTTCAAATCTTTTCTTTTTCATTTTCAAAATTCAATCAATACATCTTTTTAAATAATTTATTAACCTCAATCGAACCAACAATTTATTTGATTGAATCAAGATTATCAGTAACTGGGTGAGGTAACTGACGTGGTTTCAACTGACAATGAACATCATCGATGAGGTTAATCATCAAAATTTTATGATGCACAATATAATCAAATCGGTTTTTGCTTAATTTTATCTTACCAAAACTGACAAGCTGCGACTGAAATATTGCCAGGTGTCAAAAGATATAAATAAATTAGTACTTGGAGCTTTCATTCTGATTCATATGTTTCAGTTTTCTCCTAATTATTATACTTGAATCTACCTGTCACAGTCTTCTGTCTCTCTATAAATATATATATATATATATATATATATATATATATATATCACACTTCTGAATATATCTCTCTCTGTGTTTATCTATCACAGTCTTCTGAATATTTATCTCTCTCTCTATATATATATATATGTGTGTGTTTCTCTCTCTCTTTCTCTCTCTCTCTCTCTCTCTCTATATATATATGTATATATATATAGCACTGCCTTCTGAACATCTATCACAGTCTTCTGAATATCTATCTCTCTATATATGTATCTCTCTATCTATATATATGTATCTATCTATCTGTCTATCTATATATATATATATATCATAGTCTTTTGATTATCTCTCACTATATATATATATATATATATATAATTATTTATTTAAAAATATGATTCCAAATCGCGACATAAGAAGTCCCATGTTTCAAAACAAGAGCCGAAAAACTTCAATATAATTATTTAAATCATTTAAATTATTTAAATTAAATTGAGTTAAAATAAGCTCTGTTCCATCTTCAAGCGAAATTTTTTTTTGGAATAACGTGTTTCTGAAATTTACGTGTTTTAAAAATTGAATTCAAAATTTCCATGGTAACAGCTAGGGCGAATTGTTTAAGTTGGGTAGGCGGTCGTTGGGCGTTAATAATAAGCATCAGTATAGAGTTACTTTCGTAGTTGTCAAGTCAGTGAAAGGTGGGGGTGTCTAAATTTGAAGCGGAAGATGTATTAACCCTCGTCTAGTTTGCTTTATGCTCTACTTTTGTATCGAGCACTATTTTTTAAAAATAATAACTAAAATACTAAGGGACTTTAGATTATTTACCTAAGCAGTTCCTTCCTATTTTCTATATATTTTCACATATTATATATATATATATATATATATATATATATGTGTGTGTGTGTGTCATTGTCTTCTGAATATCTACGTATCACAGTCTTCTGAATATCTCTGTCTGTCTATCACTGTCTTCTGAATATCAGTCTTAATATGTATCTATCTATATATCTATCACAGTTTTCTTAATATCTATCTATATATCTATCACAGTCTTCTCGATATCTATCTATCTTCATCAATTTATATCTATCTTTCTCTCTATTTTATTCTCTACTAATCTATATTCCTATCTCATTCACTTCAAATCTATTTATATTTCTTTCTCTACAAATCTATCTATTGAGCTGCCTTAGTCTATTCATATCTGTCTGTCTTTCTGTCTATCTCATTCTTTTCATATCTATCTTTGTCAGTATCTCTCTGAACATTTGTCGGTTGTGTTATGGATAAATTTTCGTAAAGAGAACTTGGAGCGCGGATTTCGAATTCTAGTCAAGTTCGTTACATTCACTTAAGCGCAGATAACCTTTGGAAACGAACGAATGCATCTTGTTTATCTCCAACCAAAATAGTAGAGTGTGTCTCTGGAATAAAAAGCAATGTTAATCTCAAGAGAATTGTTAATGCAACATCCACTCGCAAATGAATTAAAAAGTATTATTCTTACAATCAAAAATCTTTGACTTTAAATAAATTACAAGGAGTCGATAAGTAGTAAAAAAATCTCTTCTTTCCTCGTCTAACTGCATTTGTTATGGTCATATGTATCATTCTATATTTCTGAGATGAGGTATTACGTTGTTGTGGAGTGTTTTCGCAGTGGAGGCTTGTATTTGTACTAAGTCGGGCCTAAAATAGGTTCGACGTACAAAACGTTGGAACTTGATATAATAGGTATGACGCAGAGTAATCTAGTTGTGGTTGCTGATACTTTCGTATTCGACTAACTGTCTTCCAACATTAACTCACTCAATGACTGCCCGACTGGCTCGTTACTCTTACTACTCCTACTTATTATACGTGGGAGAGTCTATTAACTATAGAATAGGTGTGTTCCACCATAACATACGTACACTATTTACATTATTCAGCCTATTGTCCTCATCTTTGTCGCCATATTTATTACAACGTTTCGGCCGTTGTACGCTTCGGCCTTCTTCAGGTGGTTGGAATGTGGAACTGAACCCTTTATTTCGCTCACTGGGGTAGACTGTTCTCGTTCCACGTGCCATGTCTAATAGGTGTCAGTATCAGTTATTGAATACACATGGCACAGTGGATAAAGGCGTTAATTAAATCCAGTGACAGGACCCAAAGACTGTGAGTTCAATACCCGCTTAAGGCAGTGGAGAACTTTCAGAGGGGTATTAACTGATAACTGACATCCATTAAATATGACACGTAGAAAAGTCTACCCCAGTGAGCGAAATAATGGGTTCAGTTCGAAATTCCAACCACCTGAAGAAGGCCAGAGCGTACAACGGCCGAAACGTTGTGATAAATATGGCGACAAAGATAAGAACAATAGTCCGAATAATATAAATAGTGTATATGTGTCTTTGCCTGTTGACCCACAATCAGACATAAGAGCATTTTTTCATGTATTTACATGCAATGCAGCTTTGTACAAAAGTGAACTAATTTTTCACCTCACTGCTTGTCTGTCTCTCTTAAAGTATATATATCTATATATCTCGTTCTTTTTGTTGCGCCATTTTATTTCAGTTGTAACTTCCGGTGGACCATTTTATGTCTGTAAATATTACTAACAGAAAGGAGTAAACAGATCCATGCTAATTACTTCAAAAAAATAATAGCAACAGCATCCGGATTGACTATGCCACCAATCTTGTTGCTTTGATCGATGGTGTCCTTTAGACCACCAAGGCTTTGACCACAAAACACGAGAAAAGGTTTGCAATGAGCGAAAATGGTTCAGTATATGAACGCGATGAATAAGGACTAACCACTGGAAACCTACCATTTATTAACAATCTCATCCTAAGGGCACAAAAATACACCCACTTTGTAAATATTTATATTTTTACGTTTTGTATATTATAACCTGTCAACGCAAAATATTTTTAATAAGGATAGGATTTATACGATATAATAAAGTATTAAGAAACAACAAATATCGTTAGACACAACGAAAATAGTGCTGGCTAGACTTGTAATATCAATTCTTCTATATGACAGTGTCCGCTGGACAGATGAAGAATAACATTGAAGTCATAGAGATGTGGTTTTAGGGAAGAATTTTGAGAAATCTACGTTCAAAGTAAAGAGGATAACTAAACTAAAATTAAACTAAAAAGGACACAGATGCTGAAAATCAGAAAAAAAAAACACAGTTTAAAATATTGGAACGCATAATCAGGAAAGAAGGTTAAGAAAATTCGAAACTCAGAGGACATATTGACGACAAGAGGGTAGAAGGGAACAGAGAGTGACCTTCTTAAAAGGCTTGTGTAAATAGATGGCGAAATCGGCATGTTAAGAATAATAAACATTATTACTTAGAGTTACAAAAGCCATGATCACACACGTCCTGAATGAATATGCCACATAAAAGAAGATTCTACGATTAAGTTAAACGATATACTGCCCATATAAAATATATGTGTATTCTGAAAATTTTATTAACGTCCTTGAGTTTGATAACTATTTAAGTTAGAAAACGTTGTCTGGAATAATAAAATCTGGTATCACTTAAAATATTGACAACAGAATTCAAGACCCCAGAAAACAAGAATGTTTCGAAAAAAATACGTTTATCTAATGTTGATTTTATGTCTAGGAATGATAAAAGGACATTGTTATCACAGAAAGTAATAATAAAATCGTGGAATTAGCCGGCGCATATGGAATGGAACTCAACACAGACACACCCAAAGTAATTGTGGATAGCGCAAGCAACACCAATGCCAGCGTCACCATGGACGGCGAATCATTAGAGGAGATCTCCAGCTTCAAATACTTGGGAGCAGCCCTGTCAAAAGATGGCTCCTTCAACGCAGAAATCAGAAAACCAATGGCTATATACAGAGCAAAGTGAAAAGTTTTATGGGCTGAATCTCTCCTCACCAGTATTAAGCGTCGGAAGATTAGCGAAATCACACGCCATAACAGCCCCTGGAAGATCATCATGCAATGTACAATTGAAGGCGCACACAAACGGGAACGGCAAAGCAAGAGCTGGCCAGCTAACATCAAAAAAGGGGACGCACATGACAATGCCAGAACTGAGAGCCACCGCCAACATATCATCCTGGAGGAAATTTTCTGTTTCTTCTGCCTTTAGGGAGTCAAGGAACTGATGATGATGATGATGATAATGGACCTGAAAGATAGAATACTATATTTAATTGGTAGGTGAGGTGGAACGGTGCTCCATTGGTCTTTTGAAGAGATAGTGAGAAATACAATAGTGAATAATGTATCGTAAAGTAGTGCGCCTTTTCTTTTGCTGGTATCTATGACTTTTTTTTTCTTTTTAATCATTTCATCACTAGAAATGCAATAAAGCCGCCAGGGCGCAAGGGGTTACTGAGTGTTAGAGAATATGAGAAAAAAAACTCCTATTAAAGAGAGCGGACAATATATAAACAAGAATTAAGACAGAAGATAATGAATGACATTGCATTTAAATTTTTGAAGTTCAAAGTTCACTGGGAAGAGAGTTCCACAAGCAAGTAGTGTAATAGAAGAATCCATTAGCATATAATGGTTACAGTTAATACATTTAGCTATTTCAACTGTAAAATGATGAGACCTTGCCGTCAATCTATTACTGTGCTTGAATTTATAAAGTTTAGATACCATAGTGGTAGGTTCATTAGAACAAACACGATGAAAGTATTTATAGAAAAGGCACAGGGAAGCAACATTACGGTGGAAAAGGGACTGAAACTGAGATGACAGGTCAGAACCAATTACATTGTAGATCCTTTTTGGGATTTTATGAAGAATCTCTAAATATACATCAGGAGTACCAAACCAGGTGTGACAGTATTATTCAAAACAAGAACGAATCTATTATGAAATTATAATTATTATGAAAATAATTATAATTTCATTTATTTATATATTCATTCATGGTATCATATGTCTGTATTATGAAAAGTCAATTCATACAAAAAATATTGCAGAGTGAGTTTCTTGTACCGCTCCAGAAAGTATCTGACACTTCCTGCCACTCTCTATCAGAGTTAGATCAGACCAAAAATGGAGTAGTGCTGTCAAAACTTTGCAGCCTTAAAAAAACGCTTAAGTAGCCACGTAGACGATTAATTATTTTCCACCCTACAATCCCTTTCCCTTAGACAAAAAGTTGCAAGCCTATCCTTACTCTATCACTAATTTTCATGGCAAATTTTCAGACAGCCTTCATTCCATCCATTCAGATATTTTCATCTACGATCTAACATGGCGCACACACAGTCGAAAGATGCTTTCCTTTGTATTCCATTGCTAAAAATGGTCAGTCCCACACAGCTTATTTCCAAGGATCACTAATTTGTGGAACAAAACCACAAAAGGATTCTCTCCTGGTCACTACAATGTTCACCAGCCCAAAGTCAAACATTATCTCTCCTACATATCCCCATAATATGCATTTACTTCTTCCTCTTAAGTCCATATAAAACCTTATTCAGTTTACGTCTACTGAGAGTGATTCTTGAGCCTCGTATTGGGTGAACAAATTATGAAGAAATGAAAAGTTTTCTAAACACCAGATCATGTTATTTTTTTTAACCGTACAATTTCCCAGGCTCACATTGTATCCTGGTCTCACATTAAAGAACAATTAAGTAGGAAACATTTTTCACATACACAATTATGAATATACATTATCATTTGATGCATACATAGGCAAAGTATGATTCTGTAAACTTCCATATATATAGCAATATTTAAGGTTTGTTCAGGTAAACTTAGAGTTCGTTAATTTCATGAAAACTTGAATGGATGGGTTATTGAATCGCTCAGTCGAATGCACTTGTTACATGTTTGAACAATGAAGATGAAACAACTCAAACGTAAAAATAAATGAATTTCTTTTTACCTAATGGAAACTAAATCAAAGATTCATGAAGAGTGCTTACACCGAGAGGATATATATATATATATATATATATATATATATATATATATATATATATATATATATATATATATATATATATATATATACTAGTGCTGTTGAAAATTTCTGGTCCATTAAAATCCCTAAAATCTAAAAAAAAATGATCACATTTATTACTTCAAATAAAAACATCTTGGTCGGGCTGAAAACTTTACAGCGCTTTATCGTAACCGGAAGTATCATTTTTAGCATTTGTACGATGCCATACTCATTTGTATACCAGGGAAGATATGACAAAGGAGATTGCCTTGAGTTGATAAATGGCTGGATATTTTAATAAAGATTATAAAAACTTGTTCTCAATCACTAAGTTTCTATTCGTTGGGAAAAAAGGGCCATCAATGACGATCGAACACGCAAAAAATGGTTGACTACGACGCTAATCATTACCCCGCGCCAATGTCACTAATTTGTATTTACTAATATCCACAAATACACAAAGTCACGACTAGTTAAGCACGTAGCCAACACAATACTTCGAGTTTATGGGGAACTATTGCTAAACAATAACTCGTCCGTTTTTCAAATTTGGCGAGATTCTAAAAGTGCATTGCACACGTGGAGGGTTTTACTATGCGGTGTGAATGTTGACAGAGGATAGCTCGCTAAATATAATACCAAAGCATTCAATTCTAAACATTTGCTTAAAGGTGGGTAAACATAATCTTATAATTAACACAGAACTCATAAATTTTCATAATCAAATCATTGTTTAATTATCATATCACGTCTTTTCCACATTTGATTTCGAGTATTCACCTTTTTCAAATATTATTCTTCCGTTCACCTTTAGCTGATTTTATTTTTTCCATTCGTCAATTCATCATTTTGTTTCGTCCCTTCGTCTTTCCTGTTATTATTCTATTCAATTTTACCTTTTGTTTATTTCGCCCATTTTTCTGTCGTTCATTTAAGCCGTCCATTTGTTTTTTTCTTCCTCATTTTATTTCGTACGTTTTAACTCATTTTATTTCGATCATTCGTCCTTTCCCCATTTTACTTTTTCCTTTCGAAATTTCAGCATTTTATATTTTTTTTCATTCGTCTTTTTCTGTTTTTTCTTCATTTGGCCACATCCATAATTAATTTTTATTTCATACTATCTTCATTAAAATTATTCTGTACGACTTAACCCTATTTTATATCTTCCACTCATCTTATACACATAAATTTACACCATTTTCTTATTAATAAATAGTTTCTCTATGATACGCATAATATGAAAACAAAGTGAGGTAGTATTTCTGGGATGAGGGGTTATTATTTACATGATGTACATGCGGACTGTTTTCCTCATTTTTGTTGTTGTTATCACTACGTTTCAGGCGTTGTGCCCTCCGGCCTTCATCAGGTGTTTATCGATGAGGCGTTTATCGTGTTATGCAAATAATGCAAATAAAGTGAAATATTTTGGATATTATTATTACTTTCCCATATAAGTGTCGCTAGCGACTCGGAGTGAGAAATCGGAGAGCCGAGTTTGAATTTCAGTCGAATCCATTACCTTCACTTTCGTGCTAATACCCTTGGAAAAAGGCATGAATCCTCTTCTTCTCCCCACCCCCAGCTATGGGTAAATAGCAGGAAATATAGTGTTCTATAGCCTTAGATGTCAACTGGTCTACCGCAGAAAGAAATGGCAACCTATTGTGGGAAAAGTATGCCTCGTCAGTCATGTATCTAAAGATACATGATCGCCTAAGCATGTATTACGCATGGCACATAACTGACTGACTGTGAAATTAGTGTCTCATGTTTTATAATTTACGCCCATGACATTATACGCGGGTGTTGAGAATACGTTAAAAATCAAAATAGACTGGGTACTTAAATATTTAGTGAAAAGGGGAATAACTCATAGTTATTCATGCAAATTAACGGAAAGGAAACTTTGGAGAGCCATGTCTCTTTTCTTCCTTGTGAAGGTCTTGTGCAACTATTTGTGAATTTCTGTCTAGTTGTATGGAATAAATGGAAAACACTAAGCTCTCCAAATCTATCTGATAACCCTTGCATTATAAGTACCCAGAAGAGAGAGAGAGAGAGAGAGAGAGAGAGAGAGAGAGAGGAAGAGACGGCTAAAAAATGAAAAGACTGTCCTTTTTCAAAACGTCCGAGTTGAACAAGGGGCATTATTTGTTTATTTGAATTTGGATTTGGGCAAAATTTGCTCTGAGAATCCTTCTCAGATAACGTCTGCTCGGCAAGGGCTACTGATTCCGTTTTGTATGCGTCTTATGATCAAACGCACATCAGCATATGAAGTGTACTTAAGTCACCACTTGTTTCGAAATGTGCGTTTGCTATACATTCTCTGTTAGCCACATGATGGTATCGAATATGAAACACGTCCTTTGATCTCGTTAGCCTTGACCTTCTTTGGTCACACTGTACAAGTGTCCTGTATTAGTGTTCAGAAAAACACGACCTTGTACGTGACTTGCCTCAGAAAAATAAATACATCAGTGAGTATTCAGAAATATTTTTTTTTATCTTAATTGTGATTGTGAAACAGCAACAAAAAAAGAAAAGACGAGGCAAATAATGCGAGTGGGTAAAATAAAGAAAGAGGAATGAGTAATGTGTATATTGGCATATTGAGCGTTCTTTATTATCGCTCCATCACTTAAAAAAAAGCAGCAAAGGAAAATAGAAAAAGGAAAAAATGGAACTTATCTTTGCCTGGTTTTCGCTTTTACTGACATTTCTCATCGGCTTTCAGTAAACAAAAAGAAATAGTAAATAAAAGGTAGAAAACAAACGTCGACCGCAGTTCCTTCTTCCAACCCTCAAATAGCCTGGTCTCGCCCAGCTCTGCAAAATAACAGAAACGAGATTTCTAAAGGAGATTACAAAAGATTGAACGGTTAAAAAACAAACACTGACCTAATTCTTCACTCTAAGACAATAACTGGCTCTGACTGAATGTTCCTTCTGCTCGACCATTGGCACTTGAAAAAAATCTTTCTTGTTTTTTCTTTATTTTTCTGTATGACTTGCGATATGCAAATCATTCATCAAGTAGACTTCGATTACAACTCGTCGGTAATTTATGACTAAAAGTGCTGTTTCATGTCCGTCACACTCAATTAATCTGCCAGGTAGCTTACTTGTACCTTGTAACCTACACACCTATCTAAGGTATGTCGATTTATACAATACTACCCTTAATGGCTTTCTGGAGAGTGAAATAACTTGGAACAAGAGGTACAGCGAAAGGTAGTGACTCTTGTTTCAGGTTATTTCACTATTCAGGAACCCATTAAGGATATTACTAGATTCAATTCATCTCAAGCGAGCCGATAATGCCACAAAGATGCATGGGGCTACTGGGAATGAAATAGACTGAGAAAATCTTAGAGGGAACGAGAAATACATCTCCGAACAAGAATTGATAAACATGTATACCTGTTCATAAAAACGGGGGGGACTGAGAACCGGACGATAGGTAAAACTGTCTCCTTATATGGTAAGTGCTTTACCTTCTGAAGACTTACAAATAACTCCAGATTCTACTTTTGTTTAATGTGCCCTATCACTGAAGACGTGAGTTATCTTGACTCGTTACAACTACCTATCATTTGTAGTTCTAAGCAATATTTTCATCTTTACTAAATCACTAATATGCCATCTCTTTGCACAACCCTCCTAGATTAGTAATTCTATCTGCTTTTCTTGTTTCATTCTTCGTGTGTTAAATTTTCCCAGCCCTTTTTCTTAATTATGTTTCCCGGAAATGTCAGTTGCCTATTTCTGGTTGAAAGGCCATGTCTACTTTTCGTCCCCACTTTTCTTGCGCACATGCGTCTGTCCATCGTATTCCAGGATACTGGTGTAGAAGTACATCTCAGGTGGTCCAAGTCTCCTCTTTATCTGTGAGCAAAGTATCCAGTATTCACTGTCACATAGGATAATTGATATTATATAACATGTTAACCCTTAGATTCCTCACTCTTTCTCTATGGCGCTCATGCCTTCAATGTTTCCTCTGTGTGACACATTCTCCAAGATCTCTTCATGCTTGACCCAAAAATGTATCTCCTTCTAATTCTAAGTATTCTTTTTATTTTGACTTTCCTTAAAACTTCTTTGTTGCTCAATTGTTCAGTCCATGTCATTCTCAGCATCCTTCTGTAGAACGACATCTGTTTTCTCAAGTCTCCTTTACATCAATGAGAACATTGCCCCGGTTTCTATTGATATTATATTGCTTTGTCAGTCCTATTTAGAAATATCTACTGCTGTCATTCCATTGCCAGTAATAAGCTCGTCCTGGGTAAGACGTTAAACTACGTCCAGCAGCAAAGCCTCTCATCAGGAGATTTTGAGGAGTGTGGAACCAAATCTTAATTGCTGGTGTTCCCAGGTCCACCCTGACCTGGGATGGTAGCACCTGTTAGGGTGCCAGCTATGGGCAAATAGTTAACTATTACCAGCAATACTTTAAAAAAAATTACCTGCAATAAAATTGTGGAGGAAAAATATTACCAGAAACAGATTTTTGACGAAACAAAATATTACTAGCAATAAAAGATTTTGTCGGCTTTAAATAACCATTGAGGTTGATATACCGTAAAACAATATAAACCAAACCAGTAATAACGACCAGATACCTAGGATGAAAAGGTATTAATTATAGTAATAATAATATTTTCCTTCATCTAGGCTGACTGTCAGCCACAGCAAGACAGTCTCATCAGCTTTGTTATGTAACCAGAGGAAGATGTGTTACTGTCTTACCCAAATGAATTATAAAAAGTGAACGAAACAGAAAAAAATTGGACTGAAAACGATAAGCTGAAATAAAAATATGTTCTTTGAGAAAGAGGCATACCAGTATTATTATTAAATAATTATTATCTTATTATTTAATAATTTAATTTAATTTGATTATTAAATCAAATTAATAATCAAATTAAATTATTAAATAAGAACAATGAAATAATTGGTCGATGTCGACACATCAACAAATATTTACTTTCTTATTTTAATAATAATATAGCATAATAAATCAAATCAAATAAAATTTAATTAGTAATGCAAATACAACATAAAATATTATAATTTAATTAATAATACAAATTAACAAATATTACAATTTAATTAATAATATAACATAACAACTTCAAAATAAACCAAAAAAAATTTAATTTAATTTCGAAGAAAAATTTAATTTTAAAAAAAAATTTACAACTGGAAGAAAAATTTACAACTGAAAAACGAATACGTAAACAAAATAAAAAATTCATGAATGTGTGCTTACAAAAGAATGTTAAATTCATAAATACGCATGTGGACAAAAAACAGATTGAAAGAGAGCGAAATTAATTGAAAAAATTGGAAGTATCATTTAAAAAGCAGAAGCCCTTAAAGAATGGATATTACCAAGAAACTTCGAAGTCAGGGAAAACAAAAGTTGATATTTAAGGAAATCAAGTTTTCGGTGCCTTTGCTGAATTTTGTTTTTTGGCCTTAGTCCTGCGATTATCATCTAGAAAGCATTTAATGAGCACCATGTGGTGGTCAGTCACTAGGCTGAATAACCATGTTACAGTTTTGGAGTCACCCTGCTCGGTATTTAAAGACGCCATGTATCGATGGTGTACTAAATGTACGCAAAAATAGCCGAGTAGTGACCGGTCATTAGAGACACCATTTTAGAATAATATGCACAAACATCTATCTTTCTTTCTCTCGCTCTCTATCTGTTCATCACACACATATATATATATATATATATATATATATATATATATATATATATATATATATATATATATATATAAAATTATTAAAATAATTAAAAATAATTTTACAAACTTTGTAGGTGGGTTTCTCACACCAAAACTGGGACAAAAGTCCATATAGACATTCGTTCGGAAATCCTTAGTTTTTGAGTTAGTAAGTGTAAAAAAATGTTTACGGTAGATGGTGCTGTGTTGCCATGGAGATTAGGTTATATTTGTCCTTCGTGTACATTTGTGGCTAGACTGTCTTCAATATTTAACTTGTATAGTAGTGAGTTAACTTAGATGTGGTACGTTTAACAATGACAGCATATTCATATCGTGAGCAGGAGATATAATATTTACATACGGCCACCCGAAGGGTAATGGACGCACGGCTGCTCGACTGTATCAGGTTGCGTTTCCAGACCGAAGGCAGCCTACTTATCCAAACTTCGCTTCTGTTTATTGTCGCGTTACTGAGACAGGATCCATGGCACCACACAATATGGATAGAGGAAGACCTAGTTCCGTTCATACACCTAACCATGAAGAACAAATTCTACGTGCTATCGGAGATGATCCAGGTATCAGCACACTTCAAGTGGCCATAGTATGTCGTGCTTCTCATAGTACAGGTATGGAGGCTACTTCAAGAGTATCAGTATAATTTGCAACGTGTGCAGGGTCTTTCTCCCTCTGATCACTCATCCTGGGAGAATTTTTACTTATGGCTTATTGCACAAACTCTTGATTAGTTGTTTGTCTCTTCAGTCTTGTTTACGGATGAGTCAACATTTGGAAGATATGAAATAAATTTATTCAACAAACACTTGCGGATAAATCGGAATCCCCATAGTGCAATACAGCTTAGTCACTATCATTATTTGACGATTAATGTGTGGGCGGGAATTGTATGTGATTGTCTGGTAGGTCCATATGTTCTACAAGCACGTCTTACAGGAGCTGTCGACAGAGAATACATTTTCAGACCTGCTAGAGGATATACCCCTGCTAATAAGAAAACGCGTGTGGTTCATACATGATGTGGCTCCAGTACATTTTGGTAATATTTTAATCACATTGCGATGCACTGGCTGACATCTACCATGAAAGATGGATAAGGAGGGGGGGGACCGGTTATATGGCCTGCTCTTTCCTCCGACCTCAGTGCTTTTTTATTTTTATCTTTAGAGGAACCTAAACAATTGGTTGATGCAGCAGACATTAATAATGCAGAGACGCTTCATCAACGTGTCATGGGGGCCTGCGTAGCCATTCGACACCATTTGTTATGAGTTGCAGTGTTCATGTGCAACGATGGACTTTTGGACATATGTTTATATAGACATTTTACCTTGTTTTGACGTCAGAAACATGCCACCAAAGTGTTACACTTTACACACAGTCTCTTTCGATTTAAATTTGGGTGATGATCCGACGAAATGGTAAATGCAAAAGACAATTTGGAAAACTCAAATCTTCTCGAAATCTGAAAAATGGATTTGATTTAGAATGTTCCAGACTAAATTTACCAGACGAAATATACAAGATTAATTGTACCAAATGACCAAACAGAACCTGATTCACGTTAGTTATATGAAAGTTAATTTTTTTTTTACTTTAACTGTATAATTTTTAAATGAGATTTATATTAATTTCAACTCGGTATTTATTTATATTATTAGGTTTGTCAGGAATCACAAAGAAAACTTGATCTCTGGTGGAATTTCCAAAGAGTACTGAATTGCACAGAGGCGCACTATCAACGCTAAACTGTACTGCCAGCAGCTAGACCGCGTGTACGACAAACTAAAGGAGTATCCTGCTTTGGTCAATAGACATCGGGTTTTGTTTCAGCAAGACAATATGAGGCCACACATTGCCAGGTTGATTAAGAAGTTCAAACAGATTTTGAGATTCTTCCACATCCAATATTCAGTCCCGATGCTGCTCCGCGTGACTATGTCTTCCCCCAAATGGTACACTTCCCCCGCGATAGGCGGATTCAACACTTTTAATGGAGTGAAGTAAGCTTGTTTGTTCAAAGTCAACTGATTGGTATCTGGGACAGATTCGGATCCTGGCTGATCGCCGACAGAATATCGTAAAACTGATGATCTTTATTTTGAAGAATAAATGTTAGTCTTGATCCATAAATGTTCTTTGTTTTCTTTCCGCTTCCTAAGTAACTCAGGACGTTCTGGTCAACTCGGTAATCAGACTGGCCAACTCGGTAATCTATTATAAGACTTGTCGTAGCCAATTCTGTTTTGATACCAATCCTATAAGAACAATTGATGGGTTGAAGAAAAAAAATCCGCGATTTATATAACTAACTTGAAACACGTTCTGTCTAATCAATGTAGATTTGGTTGAAATTAAATCCGTTTATGCTAATAAAACGTAAAAGGAGAAACGCAAAACTAAAAGTTTTATAAATGACCTTGTTATACATTTACCGCAGCGTGGTAAATGTGTACTTGTATATATTTATGTGACATTTTTCACTTGAACCGATTGCTTCGTAGGAGAGAAATATTGTTGACAGTGTAGAATAGCGAATCCTGCATCCCGAAGTAGTAAAACATAATATAATTTATAAAATTGCCAAGCTATGCATGGGAAAATACCTCTTCAATTAACCATTAATCTCTCGTGGCTAATTCTGTTTAGCCTTCTTCGCATTTATTACAGCAATTAATCAAGCATAAAATTTAAAAGAATTTGAAAACGCAATTAACTGACTGCAAAAGACGATTTCTCTCTTAAAGGCTGTTACTTAAAGCGAGTATTAAAAAATTCAGTTTCTTTTTTCGGAACTGCCAAAGATAGTCTTCGACTTTCAGAATTATTGAAGATGTCGGCTAAGGATTTGACGTCGGCCTGTATTTAATTCAAGCGAGTCGCCAGGTCGAAAGAAATATAAGTTTATTGCTTTTTATTCAACAAATAGAGATTTTTTTTATTGCTATTATTAAGAAATTATAATAAAATTACGCAAATGATTGAATAAAAAATAATTAAATTATCAGGATATTAATTAATGATTTCAAAAATAAATAAATGGAAATGATATTTAATATAAAATAATTATATTATTTGAAAATTTTATATCTAAATAAATAAACGGCAAACACTGTCTGTCCGTCCGTGTGTCTGAAACCCTTTTAACTCAGGCCACACTTGCTCTACATAGATATATTATACCTTTTTGGAATCAGGATGATACTTAGATTGTAAATATGTCCTTCATCTGGTACTTGAGCGTCCAGAATTGGGAATTGTGTCCAGGTGAGGGGAGGGGAGAGTTAAAAATTCAAATTTGATAATAACTGAAAAAATTTAGTCATTTTGAAAGTTTTTAATTTATAATGAATTTAAAAAAATAAAAAAACATTTTGAATTTAAATTTGAATGCAGCATTTAACCTAGTTTATGATAAAAGAACCACACAAAGAATATTTCTAAATGTGAAGAGTCAGGATCATCAACGTCCTGAAGGGACACGGCACATAGAAGAATATAATCAAAATAATTATAAGGATATTACAAAAATAATACAATAATTATATTTCTTATCTCTTTCAAATGATACTACCTAAATTAACTGCTATATTTTTCTCTAACACACACTTCTCATATATGCTGGAGTAACAGCAAAATTGTCCAAATCGTGTAACAGCATAATTGTCCATCCCACAAAATCTTTAATATCTAAAAAAAAACACTAAGCCAATTGAGTTTCTTTTTTCCATGTTTTCAGATAAGATGTTTAGCCATCTTGATACCACTTGTATTGTTTTGGTTAGACCCAGGAACTAGACCCAAAGAGTTATAGGTTCATTACCAGGCCACAGCAGTAGTGAAACAAGACCTAAGGAAATAACTGAGACATTTGGAAGAGGCATGGCACGGGAAACTAGAATAATCTACCCCGATGTACCAAATAAAGGGTTCCATTCGAAATTTCAATCACTTGAAGAAGTCTGGAGCGTACAGCAGCCGAAACGTTGTGAATATGGCAATGAAGGCCAAAGTTAGTGACCTTTTCACGTTAAAAACATATTGCTTAGGAAATTCAACTTGAAGATTTGAGTTAAAGGGAAATAACTTAGACATCCAGAAGAGGCATGGCACGTGAAAGTAGAACAATCTACGCCGGTGGATGAAATAAAGAGTTCGGTTCGAAATTCCAGTCATCTGAAGAAGGCCGGAGCGTACAGCGGCCGACACGTTGTGAATATGGCAATAAAGATAAGGACAACGGCCCGAATAATGTAATACAAGTAATGGAAGAATAAATATATGAAATCACTTTCCAGTAAAAGAGGAACCCAAATGCAACATTTAAAATCAAATATAGTCTTTTAAACTTTACGAACGTTGTAAATCTTTATTCAAAAAGTTCAAAGAAAGACTAAGGGGATATCCTGAAACTTATATTAGGTTATACTAAACGAATTGTATTTCAGTTAGCCAAACGCTTTTGAGGTCTACTGCTGTGAGAAATGAGGCAGACAGATATTGCCTTTTATTTAAATGGATTACGTCTTTCTCTTGTTGACATTTCAATATCTTCCAGGACTTACAGCGACTGAAAATATCAGCAATGGTATTTACCTCATTGCATGCTGAGATAACCTGATGAAATTTACGTTTCAACGAAGCTTTTCTATTAAGAACTGATAAAAGATCAACAGTGAAAAGATTTAGGACAACACAGCAGCAGTAAAAGTCTTCCCGCTTCAGCATAAGAAATGTCTTCTTCTTTTATGTGCCCCATCCCTTCAGGATGTGGGTGATCATGGCTCTGCAAAACCTCATATCCTGTGTGGCCCTTAGCAGTGTTTCTCCCGTTGCTAAACTCCGTTCCGCCACACAAATTCACTCGGTAGGTGAATCACTGGCTTCCCATATATTTCCTGTTTTCATTTGTTACGCTTTCTGTGACATATAGAGTCAGGGGATTGTAAGTAAAGTTTAGTAGTAAATATAGATAAATATAGAGTAAGTGCTGCCAAAGATTTTCTAAAAAAGAGCATAGAAAGCTGAAAAAGGCTGCAAACTTGTTAAAAAAAAAAAAAAGCTTTATCATAAAAATATTTATGCTATTCTTAAGAGGAAAAACCGATGATTTTTTTTTTTATTATATACTTAGATTTTGTAATCCTTTCTAACACGTTCGAGGTTTTGGTTAAATATCTTTTGCGTCAAGAGTGGGTCAAAGATTAGTATGTGAAATTTAGTGACCTTTTTACATTAAAAACATATTGCTTTGGAAATTTATCCAAAATTCAAATAACTGTCGGATTTTAGTGATTTTATTCACACATGAATGAAATCATTTTTGAATGAGGTTTTTAGAAAATCCTGCTAAAAATACTTTTTATTTCATATCTATTACACCCACCTACTTAATTTTATGAAATTTCGAGACATTAAAATTTCAGGGTATTCATATTTATATTAGTTAAATGCAGGACACCCGGGAGAATCTTAATGATCAATTTGTTTTTGTCAAACAGAAACATCATTTTTTTTTTAAAGTATTTCATCCCAAGCAAGGCGAGAGTTCCACTAGCACGCAAGGGGTAGAGACGATGAGAGTAAGAGTAAAGAGGAGTGTTTGAGGAAAAAATAAAGAGAAGGGCGGGAAACAAGATCAAGGCATCAGAAGATGTCGATTGACATTACATTTGAATATTTGAAGATTATAGCTATAGGGAAACAAGTAAGAGGAATAGAGTTTCACAGACAGGAAGTGCGAGAGAAGAAGATGTTGGAAGAGACGTCTACATTCAACCGTTTCGACAGTGAAAGGGTGGGACCAATATACCAACCTAGTAGTACACTTAAATTCATGCAGTCTGGGAACCAGCGAAAGTAGTTCGTCAGAGCAGTTGCCGTGAAAATACTTGTATAAGAGACAGAGGGAAGCTACAGCACGTCTGTGAGAAAAGGACTGTAGACGAGATGATAGATCAGGACCTACCGCATTGCATATCCGTCTCTGGATTTTGTCGAGGACCCCGTGATGAGGGTGCACCAGACCATATTTGGCACCAGTATTCCATGCAAGGACGAATGGTTGATTTATAGATTTGAACACAGAGAATGAACTTTCCTTGCAGTAGATGAAGCTATTGATTCAATGTATTTCTTCCACCTCAGGTCAGCGGGAGACCAAGAAGGCGCAGAGAGGCGCTCTCGTGGAGTTGGTCATCAGCCATTCTGATGGGAGACAGGGAGGGTTCTCTGTGGTGGGTAGATAAGAGCAGTTTCGTTTTGGAGGTATTAACGCTTACACGCCATTTCCTGCCCCAGTTAATCACAGATTGGAGGTACTTTGCGAGATCAACGGCCATCTTAGTTCTGTCAGCGATGCTAGATTTATTATGTAGGAGGGAGTAAATAGTAGTGTCGTTTGCGTAGATGCCTACTTGGGAACTGATGGCATCAGGAAGATTGTTAATGAAGATCAGAAATAGTGTTCGTGTGAAAGGAACTGGAGGAGAACCCATTTAGGAGAAACTTCATTTCACATTTTGACAGGAATTATTATATTAAGTCAAATAATCGTCCTGTAATATCGTACCCTTGAATCTTACGAACAATGCCGCCATGTCAAACCCTATCAAACGCTTTAGAGATATCTAGAGTAACGGCTCGAGCTTCTCCGTTATTGTCAAGTGATTGGTATACAAATTTAGTTATGGGGTGAGCACGTCAGCGGTAGATCGGGTAAAGTGGAAACCATATTGCTTGTCTGAGAGCAGATCATACGATGTAAAGTGCGTAACCACTTAGGCATTGATTAAAGGCTCGAAGATTTTACCGAAGAGAGGTAGAAGACTGATAGAACGGTAGTTAGGTGGATCAAAAGGGTCACCAGAGTTTTTGAAGACCGGCACAACAGATGAGGACCTCCAACAGGATGGAAAGCAAGAGTCGATGAAGCAGTAATTATATAGTTTGGAGAGGACAGGAGCCAGTTCAGGAGCACATTTCTTCAGGACAAGTGCTGGTATCCCGTCCCCACAACTAGCCTTATGGGAGTCTCATTTAGAGACGATGTCCAATACCATTGATAAGGTTATGTGCATCTCACAGAATAGAGTCTCATTTCTAGGGTGAAAATCAGGTGTGGGTACACCGGACGAGTCAAGCATTGAATCGGATGAGAATAATGTATTTTTATAAGAACTGTTATCACTTTTTTAAATTTTAATAATAAAAAATATTTTTTAAAAGTTTTAAGTTTTTGTATTAATTTCAGCGGTTTTGATATTTTTTTTATATCTACTAATCATAAATGGAAACGCTTAATAAAAATAATCAAGCGCTAATATTTTTAAAAGAATTTTGATTTTTTATGAGTGCCGACATTTGTAAGTACGGTTGACCATGCACGATATTACCAGAACATCAGCAGTGCGTATCCACTACTGAGAATCGAATACGGACCGTTATGATACAATGCAAACATCATACCACTAGTTTAGCGGGGCTCGATGACAAAGAGGAAATTAGATAGACTCGATATAGCGCTGTGATATGATGCTTGCGTTGTATCGTAACGGTCCGGGTTCGATTCGCAGTAGTGGATGAGCCCCAAAAAGAACGAGTTTTTTTTTTTAAATAAATGTAATAATTTTGCTCGCTTGCTCGCTCTCTCTCTCTCTCTCTCTCTCTCTCTATCTATCTATCTATCTATCTATATATATATATATATATATATATATATATATATATATATATATATGAAAAACACGAAGCGTATGGTTTAACATGAATTTTTAAGAATTAAAAATTCTTTCTTTAAGTTTTTATTTTAGTTCTAATTTCAAGTTAATAGATTAAATTTAATATTTTCAATAAGCAAAATACTTTATTCTATTTCAAAAACTAATTTAAAATGACTGGAAAGAATTTCTGTTTCTTTTTTCTAAAATATCTGATTAGCGCCCTTTTTAGCCGTCTTTCATCCCAATATAATCTATTCATTAATAAATTATGCAAGAATAAAATATATTTTTCTGAAACATTATTTGAAGAATGTTAGCTTATTTAATGTATAATTAATCTGATTTCAAACAAATATTATTTGCTATATAAAATATCGCAGAAGTGTATTCTTAACCCGACAGTAGCCATGATTTTAACCGACTCTGTTTGCAAGGTGATGACAGATCTAATATTGTTCTATGGAGTTTTTTTTATGTAAAACATAATGGAAGGAAATGACTTAAGCATCTTTTGTTTTTAATTTTTAAATAGCCAGTATTCTCTGTAATCTAATATTTTATTGAATTTTAAAGGTTTTGGCGTTAAGTTTTATATAGTCATCGCTATTATTTTCTTAAAAATGAAAAATTCCACTTGAAGTTTTTATTTTAGTTCTAATTTCAAGTTAATAGATTAAATTTAATATAGTAAATAATATTTGTTTGAAGTCAGATTAAACCAGATACTAGAATAAGTACGTAAAAATCTGCGTTCCTTTCTAGTGCAAGGTTAAAATTTCCGACTGATGCCAAATCACTCGGGTTTCGATCCTGGCTTTGAGGCAATCGGATGTCTAGCCACACTGATGAGCTGTGATACAGCGCAACAGTCTGTCTGTGGATGGCAATATATAGGGGTATAAATAAATAAATAGGGGTGGCGGTCCCGCCATAGCCACCGAAACCGTGAGATCACCCCTGGTCGGCGGCTGATGAAAACAGGGTATCGCACGTGCTAACACACGTTGTATGTTAAAAAAAAAAAAAAAATATATATATATATATATATATACACACAAACATTTCACTGTATATATATATATATGTGTGTGTGTGTGTGTGTGTGTGTAGTGAAAGTAATGAGAACGACAGATCGAAGAAAGAGAGAGAGAGTGTGTGTGAGTGTGTGTGTGTGTGTGTGTGTGTGTGTGTGTGTGTGTGTGTGTGTGTGTGAAAAAGCAAAATGTCACCTAAGAAAGAAAAGTAAGAAAAATTCACCGGATAAGTGATGTTCGAATGAAAAGAAAGAAAGAAAAGAGAAAAAAAAATTGGCAAATCAATAATTGATTACAATAGTTAACATTTTTCTTACACTGGGCTCTCGTATATTTGTTAGTCTGGAGTTTTTGTTCTATCATTCACACGAACACACTGAATTTATTATCAAAATCATTTAACGTTCAAAATTTATGAAGTAAGTAATTTAAAGCCTCAAATAATTTTAAGGCCATCTGTTCAACAGCCTCATCTTGAATCAGTTCCTGAAAGTACGACGAAGAATCGTATCATCACCTTCGTATTGAATTTAACTAACACAAAGCGGCCACTTTCTAGACTTGTCTGGTTAAGTAATTGCTTCTTTACCGAACGGTATTGCTCTAAAGATGATTCGTGCTCAAGTCAAGATAGAAGGCTTTTTAAGTTGAGTGTATTTTCACTCCTCACATCTAATGTAATCAAGACATTAGGGCGGTTTTGTAATTCACTAGAATTTATGTTATCGACTGAGATTGAATCATCATTTCCCTGACTGACAAATATGTGGATTTTCCTCAAGCTGTATTTTTACACTGGCAATGACCTAATGACCTTAGATGGGGACTACGAAATAGAGACGTCAAGATCTAGCACGTACAAAAAGTTAACTATCTGAGACATTTTTAGCAAATCACAGAAATCAGGAGGCAAATTGATGTTGAGGATAACAGCTTCCAAAATCGAACTTTTTAAAATTTTCTGAAATAGTAAAATATCCTTAAATAGTATAATATCCTTAAAAATAAAGATTGCTTAACTGATATATAATATAAATCACTACATATAACAGGGAATGTTATACAATTTTCTTATAGATTAAGAGGAGACACGAACAAGAGATATGTTTTACAGAAAAATACTGACAATGGCATGGACGGTTTTAATGGGAACGATAGGAAGATTTGTTTAGGATCAGAAAAATATAGTTGAAGTCTTGGGGACATATATCAAAGAAAAAGGATTTGAAGACTTTGATATATTGACAAGTGGAGCAGGAGGTAATATCGAGTAATTTACCTAATGAATTTGATGGTAAAGCACATGTTGGGAGGAACAGTAACGGGACAAATGTTGCTTAACTCTACGAAGGGTAGAATGTTGTGGTGAGCCACCATCATTCCAAGTCCTGAAGATACACAGTACGTAGAAAAAGAATTAGTAAGTTTCACTGGAAATTAAACAATATTTTTTTTCAAACATACACCATTTTAATAGTGGTTTAATAGCAAACTTGTTTCGTTAGTACAATTGCAACTGAGTAGTCAGTGCGTTCCTCACTGGGTGATTCATACACTATTTTAATAAAGATTTTTTGCCGATTTTGGTCATGCTCTCATTTTAATAATTTTTCAATTTCCTGAGTCTGTTTCTATTGATGCAATAATATGGTGTACAAATGATTTTCATCCTTTAGTTCCACCAGTAGAGAACTTTAAAGCTAGTATATAAAATGCCATATCCGCAGATTCAAATCATTCTCATTTCCTTCGCCCTGCACATGTAAACAGAAAGTTCTCTTTAGAGAGATTTTTCCTGAGAACCGTGACTAGCTGAAACAGGCTCCCCTGGGGGTGCTTCCTCCCATAAGACTTCAATATCGACCTCTTTAATTGGGAGTCAATCTTAATTTTTTCTCCTTATCCTCATCATCTTCATTTCGTATCTCTTCCATTCTAATCGCCTAATCTTAGCATGTTGTCTGTAACATTGTACTTTGAATGGCTCTCGAGCCTTTTACTGGGCGAAATTTTGTATAAAAATTCTACTTTCTTTACTCCTACGATAATATGCTGTCAGATATTTTTTACTGCGCTCTGCATTTCTTAAGTCAACGGTGAACAAGAGTAGCAATACTTACCAGAAAGGGAAATCAACCATTTGAGCTCGGTAAACCCTGTAATTTCGACAATAGAAGTTAACATATAGTAGATTTTTTTCTAAGTGGCTTGACTTAAAACTAGCATTAACCTCTGTTAAGCAGTTGTTAGTAAAACCGAAAAACGAGTCGTCAATTCAAAGTAATTTATGAGGGTGCGCAAGATTCAGAATAACAAAGATGGCGATTAACGTTACTTTTAAATTTTTAAAGATCGTAGGTAGCAGCGAAACCGGAAGAGGATTCCATGGGCGAGTGAAGAAACTATTAGAATAGAACTTACGGTTACATAGTTTAACAGTAAAACGTTGAGACCTAGTTAGAAATCTATTCATAAGTTTAAATTTATGCGGTCCAAGTACCAAGGAGTACAGTCCTTTAAAACAATTGCCATGAAAATATTTATGACGATAAACTACATCTGCGTCCTGGATATGACGATAAACTACATCCGCTTCCTGAGTATGACGATAAACTACTTCCCAGTCTTGAGTATGACGATAAACTACATCCGCCTCCGGGGTATGACGATATACTACATCCGTCTCCTGGGTATGACGATATACTACATCCGAGTCCTGGGTATGACGATAGACAACCTCCGAGTCCTGGGCATGACGATAAACAACATCCGAGTCCTGAGTATGACGATATACTACATCCGAGTCCTGGGTACGACGATAGACAGCATCCCAGTCCTGGGTATGACGATAAACTACATCCGAGTCCTGAGTATGACGATATACTACATCCGAGTCCTGGGTATGACGATAGACAACACCCGAGTCATGGGTATGACGATATACTACATCCGAGACCTGAGTATGACGATAGACAACATCCGAGTCCTGGGTATGACGATAAACTACATCCGAGTCCTGAGTATGACGATATACTACATCCGAGTCCTGGGTACGACGATAGACAGCATCCCAGTCCTGGGTATGACGATAAACTACATCCGAGTCCTGAGTATGACGATATACTACATCCGAGTCCTGGGTATGACGATAGACAACACCCGAGTCATGTGTATGACGATATACTACATCCGAGACCTTAGTATGACGATAGACAACATCCGAGTCTTGGGTATGACGATAAACTACATCCGAGTCCTGAGTATGACGATATACTACATCCGAGTCCTGGGTACGACGATAGACAGCATCCCAGTCCTGGGTATGACGATAAACTACATCCGAGTCCTGAGTATGAAGATATACTACATCGCAGTCCTGGGTATGACGATAGACAACATCCGCGTCCTGGGTATGACGATAGACAACATCCGAGTCCTGGGTATGACGATAAACTACATCCGAGTCCTGAGTATGACGATATACTACATCGCAGTCCTGGGTATGACGATAGACAACATCCGAGTCCTGGGTATGACGATAAACTACATCCGAGTCCTGAGTATGACGATATACTACATCGCAGTCCTGGGTATGACGATAGACAACATCCCAGTCCTGGGTATGACGATAAACTACATCCGAGTCCTGAGTATGACGATATACTACATCCGAGTCCTGGGTATGACGATAAACTACATCCGAGTCCTGGGTATGACAATATACTTCATCCGAGTCCTGGGTATGACGATAGACAACATCCGAGTCCTGAGTTTAAGTTAGTTTCATAAAGTGCTATAATGGCTGGAGAAAGTTCCAAGAGAACCTATACATTATAGACATTAACTTTTTGCTTGAGTTCCTGACATGAGATCTTTGTTATTATTATACATTCATTCATTCGGACCAGTTTTTTCATCTTTATTTTCTTTATGCCAATTTAGCCGCCGTAAACACGAATCTTCTTTCTGTATGAATTTATTATACATTGATTCTTTCAAAAGATTTTTACCGCCTTTTTTGTCATTTTTCCAACGTTATGCACATTCCGGGCTTTGTGTTTTTATAATCCATGCCTCGCACGCAGGATAAGGAATGAGGGAAAGCAACAATCTCAGTTCATATTTGATGGTGAGCTTTTTGTCTCGCCAGATTGGTTTCAACCGTACCAACGCGGCTGTTGTCAACGCAATTCTAACATTGACTTGTGGATCCACCTTCGCTGATGATTGCACTAATGTGTTTGAATTGTTTCACTTTCCAGTTGCTGAACTTCTTCTTCATATATCGTGCCCTTTTCAAGACGTAGGCGAACATAGCTCACCACAATTTCCTCTCCTTTATAGCTCTTAATAAATATTGTCTTTTTCTACTCTCAAACCATGTTCGCTACCCATTTATTGAAAATCAGTAAGAATGTTATGCACTGATTTTCACTGTGCCTTTAGTCTTTGATCTTTCCTGTGAGTATAAGATTTTCCAAGCCCTCCTTCCTCATTGTGTCCCATCTTCCTGATGTTACTTAAAAGTTTCCTTTTAGTTTCGATTTTCTCTAGAACTTCGTTGTTGCTCACATATTCGGTTTTTGGTATCCTTAGCATCCTTCTGTAGAACCACATTTCTGTTGCTTCAAGTCTCTTCTTCATCTTTGACGATATTATCCATAATTCACAGCCATAAGGGAGGTCAGATATCATATAACCATTTAATACTCTTTCTTATGTTTCTATCGAAGTTTTCCTGTTCCTTAATACTCAGTTGAGATTTTGGAATGCCCTTTGACCCTTCCAATATGCCATCGGATTTCAGTGTCGCATTTTTCGCCTTCACAGATATTTAAATTATTTTACTTGTTGGATTTTGGTACCTCTGTTTTCTATTTTGCATTTTGAGCTCCACCTTTTTTCTGACAACCTTGCATCCCGTCTTCTTTTCGGTTGATGTTCAATACTTTCTTCACGCTTTCCTTCATCACTTTTACTAGGATTTGTTGTAGTTTTCTTTTCGTATCTGCTACCAAGACTATGTCAACTGCATTTCCTGTTAAGATTGTGGCCGCCAATAATAAATCCTGATAGGACATCTAATTCTCTCGAAAACTCCTCCCTTTATAGGTTCAATAATTCCGGTGAGAAGACACATATCTTACACCCCTTTCTATTTTTGTATTTCTACTGAAATCATTTTCTATCCATAGGAATGCGGTTTGCTACTAGTACAAGTTATTGATTATTCGAATATCCTTCCCAAATATGTCAAGGTTGCTGAGCACTTCAAACAGATCTTTTTGGTGTAAGTTATCGGAGTTTGGTCGATAACTGTTGTAAAGAAGAGAAATTATGCAAACAAAGGAAACATTTTTATTTATAAATGAATGTGTAAAGATTTCAGATATTCAGGGTATATCTGTAAAAGGACAATATGATTAAAGACAAAATGAAAACTTATCTTACCCGACGCGTTTCTTCCACTGAAGGATCTTATCAAGGCAGATACGAGAAAACGTGTCGGCTAAGATGATTTTCCCTTTTGTCTTTATTCTTATAACTAAATCTAAACGATATCGACTAGTGAAATATTTCTTTGGTTAACACTGTATTCCATGAAATGAATATAGTCTTATTGTTAAAGAATGTAGAAGTGAGGCCAGCATTGGTCTTTGCGTACCATTGATTGTAATTGGTGCCCTGATAGTGTCCTTACTATTTCTCGTCAGTTTTGTTTTCTTTGTTGATTTGAATGCCATATCTGGTTGTTTTTATTTTTGTCCAGGCTCCTTAACAGGTTACGCAATTCGTCATCTGTTGCGGTTCTTTTCAAACCTGGTAGTTCCAACTCTGCAAACAAACGGATAATGTGTGCTGTGCTATTTGCCATGATAGCAACTACTTGCAATTCGATTTATTTATATCATTCTAACTTTTATACCGTTCTTGACACTAACATCCGATTTTAGTGCGGTGACTTAACGTTCCTTTAACTTTGGTCGAATCTGCAGTGACAGTGGGTAACTGAGGACGAATTTGTTTTTACTCTCTATTCGGTTTTGGAACATTGTTTAGGCATATGACATATTCAATTCATTTGTAACGAATTGTCTGGTCTTGAAATCCCTTAAGAATCAAGTTACCAATATTTATTCTCCAAATGTCTTTCCTAATGTCAGCCAGGCTATCGTGGCAGTTTTCTTGTCTGCGTTGTTTTTCACCACACACTCAACCACGTACACATCAATACATACACACGCACATACATATACATATATGTATATATATGAGCATATGTGTGTACACACTTCAATTAAATACATAGTAAGATTTTATTAGGGAATATTTCACAATATATTTAGAGTTAAAATTCTAAATTAAAATTTAAATGTGAATTAAAATTACGGAATATTTAAATATTAGAATTTAAATGAAAATAAAAATTAAGGAAGATTTTCACAATAAATTTAGAATTAAATCACCGACGATTAGTGTATGCTTTTACGATCGATTTCATCACGATTCTTCTGTTAAGCTTGGAGAGTAATTATGCATTCTCATTGCTCAAAATAGAGCCAAATGGTGTTATAAAAACGTCAAGTAATTCCAGTAAGATGTCTTTAACCATTTCTAAGATACAATGGTTCAAATGTAGGAATTGGACAATTTTGCTGTTACACGATTTGAACAATTTTGATCTTACACCCGGTATATATATATATATATATATATATATATATATATATATATATATATATATATATATATATATATAGATAATATTAGTGGAAAATATACATACATATGAAAAATATATCTAAAAAATTGTCTGATGATTTGGATCGTATATTCTGTTTTCATTTTGAATTTGTAGGTCTGATGATTTGGATCGTATATTCTGTTTTCATTTTGAATTTGTAGGTCTGATGATTTGGATCGTATTTACGATTCCAATGGAATAAATTATGACCATGGAATATTAGTGTTTAAGCCTTTTTTTTATATATATATATATATATATATATATATATATATATATATATATTGTATTTTAGATTTTAAATATTTAAAAAATAAGTGTCCAAAAGAATATATTTATGTATGCTAATGATTACATAAGTTTCGAGAGACACTCAATGATGGAGTGTGGTAAATGATTCCTGCAAAAATGATTATTTTATGAGTGAAAGAGTAAGTGGTCGGAAATGAAGATTATAAGGATAAGGAGAGATAAAGATTGACTGTTGATTTGTAGAATATTAGATCATATTGCTCAGAGAAGTATTCCATGAAATGAATATAGTCTTATTGTTAAAGAATGTAGAAGCTAGGCCAGCATGTATGTAGAATTCTTATAGTGATTGATTGCCCTTGTGTAAGTTTTGGATATAAGACCTAAATGGCGTGAAGTAGGCAGAAGCTCGTAAGTATTTTGAAACGTCGGCTCAATTTCCACACCCAAGTTCCATAGAGAGCCTAGGCCGCACGTGGTGGAATGCTAAGACAACGAGTGAACATGCTTTTCCCTGAAGTTATTTTCCCTGCTACCTCCTAGGATCAATGCTACCACCTCTATGATAAAGAAACCGTCTTTAGTTGATACTCTATGAAGTGACGTATGAAAGCCTGAAGCCAGTGGCGATGCGAAAGGCAACCTTATTTAAAATATTAATATTGACTTTGACATTAGGCATTTATGCAGTGATTTGTTAACTTTTCTGCTGTTTTGATTTTGACATTACTTCCAGATGTTTTTATTGCTTTCCTGGGATTCCCTTCGTTTTAATATTGCTTTCCATTCTAATGTATCTCTCTTAATTATATAGTTTCTATTTTATTAATATCTGGAGAGACTGTGAAGGAATATTGCTGTGCATCACCTTAAAGATTGATTTTGCCACGTATCATGACATGTGCCACTAGACAAATGTCTTCCAATAATTCTCTTCATTCTACTTTAAATCATCATTAATTCTGAAGCGATCTTTTTTATTCTATTCCTTCCACAACACAAAACTCGAGAGAAAATAAACTTAGAGGTTTGTGATTTGAAGGAAAAAAGAAAAAGTAAAAATTAAAGATTATAAGGATATATAAAAAATGACTACATTTGAATATGATATGTTTGTAGTGGTTGGGGAAACATTAGCGCAGGAGTCTTCTTGAGAAGAAACTGGAAGTAATTTTATTGTCTACAATATTAATGCAAAATCTTTGTTATGTCAACGAATATTTGTTTGGCACTTTTGTGATGCCAACGAATACACGTTGTCACTTTTATAATGCTCGTTGTAGTAGAGACTTTGTAATCGCAGATACAACTTTGGTACGCCATTGAATAATGTCAGTGTCAGACACCTTCGATTAGCACTCGCACTAATAGTACTTGCTCGATAGTACTCACTTCAAAAGTAACCACCGGATAGCAATCAGTATAATGTATAGTGAATAGTATAGAATATAGAGGGGGGAATAATGATCCGTGTAGTGATCAGTATAGACTAGAAATAACGATCCGTATGTTATAGCGGGCAGTCTAGAAATGCATATTAATCTCGATGTCACGCGACTTCCTATATATCTGTTTCCTCTATGGTCACGTGATCCACTTAATTCAATAATGGGATCGCCTGAGTTTGCTAACTGGCGATCTATGTTCAAACTCAAATGTCGGCAGCGACTTTTTATTCCTATATAAATAAAACATTATTCCACTTTACATCTTGTTGCCTTCTAGGTTGAAGTTTTGTATGGATTCAACCACTAGCCTAGTAAACACATTTAGCCAATGTAGCTCTACATACATCATTAACGAATACTGTTGGAAAAGCAGTTTTCATTTACTCCTTTTCTCTTTTCTTTTATCTGCCATGTTTACTTAAAGGTGATAGTTTCAATGCTTTCCTAAGTTTAATGTCCTTTATATTTTGGGTCTTGTATATCTGTTTACATTACCAACAGCAGCATCTATTTGCCTTGCTTATTACGTATTTTTTTACTGGTGTTGTACAACAGACTAGAAATAAACTTTTTTTCAGTCGTTTCTTATTATTACAGATTAATCCCTCCACATCAAGAATCTAAAAAAAATGAAACTATTGAATTTTATAATAGTTAATATTGGATCCACTTTGCACATTAAATTTTGTCAATTAATTTCTCTCTACAGAAGCAAAATTAAATATGTTCATACGATGTGATTTCATAAAATTAAATACAATTTAAATTTTTCATCCTCACGACTGTTTTTATATATTCCTATGAAATCTATATTCTCCATATTTCATTTCTGATGAAGATTTAATTAAAGATTAATAAACGTTTACTATTCGTTCTTTATCTTATCATTCCGTTGGATTCCGTTCCATATTTTATCATAACTCATATATTACTATTAATTAAACACTCCAGATTACGATACCCACCCCCTAAAAAAAAAGAAATCAAGTAGTATATTTGGTTTTGGCTTCCGTAGTTTTTTGGGGGGGGTTTTTTAATGAATTTAAATTGAAAGAGGAGAAGCTTGTTTCTGGCAGCAGAAGTTATTTTACAAATCCTGCACTCTGTTGAGGATTCTTGTTCAAAACTCATTGAATTATTGTCATATCTATCTATATATATATATATATATATATATATATGATAATAATAACAGAGATATATATATATATATATATATATATATATATATATATATATATATATATATATATATATATATATATATAGATAAGATAAGATAATCCTAAGGAGACAGGCAAACCTACCTAGGTTTCACCTAAACGGATCTTCAGGGAAATGCCGGTTTAGGTTTGCCTGGCTCCTTAGGATTATCTTACATTTCGCTCTACTTCGTCTATTGAGCACTTTACGTAGTTGTCTGTTTAGTCATTTTTTATTCTTTGAACTTGGAGCTTGAACAGTGGGCCATTGTTTTCGCCTTGTTTTAATGTTCTTGGTTCGTTGCTTTTTTTTTATTCCCCATTTTACCTTGTTGGGTACCGATTTGTTCTACTGCAAGTTGAGCTATCGAGGTTTTTCCAAACAGTACCACCATTTATATATATATATATATATATATATATATATATATATATATATATATATATATATATATATATATATATATATATATATATATATATATATATATATATATATATATATATATATATATATATATGTATATATATATATATATATATATATATATATATATATATATATATATATATTTTGAGGCCAACACCAAGTTGTGACAGTCTGTTTCATGAATGAACAGTATCTTCAGGCCATGTGTGTTGTGTGGAGGCTTGACTATTTATATCTGCTGGTCAATGGAGAATTATGTATAGCAAAGTCGAGTATTTCTGGATTATTGTATTCTGCTAACTGTTATTAGGTAGGTAATAGCTGTATTTCAAATTAATCTAAAGTCTATTGAGTAAAAATAACTGTGGTTCAGAATGCAGTTATTTGTACCTATTCGATAATGTTGCTTGTTGATTTATTATTTATTACTTAGGATATTTTGTATTTATTCATTAATTGTTGTTGCTTATTATTAAATTTCTTTCTGTTTATGCATGTAGTCATAGTTTGTAAACTTGTTTATTATTTATTATTTTATTACACTTGGGATGTTGGTTATTTTATTTTTATTCATTTCACACTAAGCAAGGCAATAAAGCCACTAAGATACAAGTAGTTACTGATTGTGACAATATAAGCAAAGGAAAAACATTATTAAAGAGTATGAACACTAAAAGAACAGGAATTAAGAAAATGGAAGATAACAATTGACAGTGCATTTTAATTTTTGAAGATCAAATTGGAAAGCAAGAAGCTGGAAGACAGTTCCAGGAGTGAGAAAAGAAACTGTTAGCATAGAACTTATGGTTATATTTAGCCAATTCAACTGTAAAATGATGAAACCTTGCTGCTAATCTAATACTGTGCTTAAATTCATAAAGTCTAAGTACCATGAAAATATTTATAGAAAAGGCACAGGGAAGCTATGTTATGGCAGTGTAGGGAAAGTGATTGAAACCAAGAAGCCAGGTTAGGAATAACTGTCCCCTTAATCACTGCTGTGCGCCGACGACTTAGTGGTAGAATCTCCGATTGACGCCATTTCAGTCGGGTTTCGATCCTAGCAACCGGGCGTCTAGCCACAAATGGAAGGCTGCGAAATAGTCTGTGGAAGGCATTCTCTATATATGTATATCCGGAAAATGTTACGAACATCAATTAACTACAATTTTATTATCAAATAATTTACTTTCACAATAAAACCTAACATTTTGTATACTCTCTCACTAACTAAACGTGATAATAATAATAAGTGTACTTTTTACAGTTAAACTTGCTTGAAAAGTCGCTTTTGTATGTGCAAGAGATGAAACTCGAAAAGACATAACAGTGTTATGGGTGAAGAAGTATTTATGCCTTTGGAGGACAGATTATATCGTAAACAAATTACGCATGGACTAGACATTCGAGCCCATAATCTTCTAATTCTTACTCTTTCAAAAATAACCTCGTACGTATAGGTCTATTGAGAATCACATACATTTAACCCACCCCACCACACCCAGTTTGTCCATCCACAAGAACAATCAATGAAGCGTATTGATTCTCAGACTCCTGGCCCCAGAAAACCCGCTGCACACACACACACACACATCTACACGTATAAAAAAAAGATGCTTTTCTTTTCAGTACGTCGTCGTTAAGGATAAACATTTATATAGAGGCTTAATTGGGCATCGCTTTTCAACGTGAACTGAAGGGCAAGTGCAAAAGGCCCCTAGCCATTCTTGACCCGCTTCAAAAGGTCCATAGCAACTGATATTTACCAAAAACCTTTTTTCCTTCTTCTTTTTACTTAGTCACCTATTGAAAGTTTGACTGATTCTGCTGCCACTCGAAGACGACCATTCTCTACTACATAAAATTTCAATCAGAAGAGTTGGCAGGATGTTGCAGTTTTCTCTTTCGCTAAAACTTAGCTGTCAGTACATCGATGTTCATTGTTCCCTCTGAAAAGTAATTGCCAGCTATTGGATACGAAATATATTGTGATTGCTTGCAGGCTTCCAAGAAGTGGTCCAAGTAAGCCTATTGCAAATTCTGCAATGTAACTTATTGTGCCATTAGTTTATTCATACTAGCATACACGCTTTTACTGTTTTAGCATTGTGGGTTTTTTCTCTAACGGACTGCATATGTTCTTTTATATATAGTTCAAAATTTTTTCAGTATAGGTAATCGAATTACTTTTATACTGACCTACAAGCACATCAAACTCCCAGATAAAGAACCATTTCTAAGAGAAAATACACTATTCATATCTGCAATAGGTCAAAGAACACATGAAGAGGGTCGTGGTGATGGCAATTCTAGAATTAAAATACCATCTGAAATAATGTTTAGAAAGAAAGTGAAATAAGTCATCTTAGACGAAAAACAAAAATTTCACGGTTTTCAAATATTAAATTTCTGATGAATCTTAAGTTAATGATTGAATAATTTAATAAAAATAAAACATCCGTAGATATTCCCCTATCGCGTCGTTAAATCTTTCAGCTTTAACTGTTGTGGTACGATCCACCTAATTTACATGGTGGAGTACCGACCATATAAATATGGGTTGGTACCGGGAAGACGAGGGGGAGGAAGTAAGAAGAGATCCAATCCAGATACTCTGCCCGACTGCGATTAAGTCAACCCATTCTACAGGAATGGTCTTCCCAAGAACTTGAATAAAGCATGGAATAATAATAATACAACACAAAATGAACTTAAACAAAATGTATTGACACAAGAACGTGTACACGATATTTACAGCTAGTTTGGTATATTCTTGGGAAGACTGTTCCTGTAGAATGGGTTGACTTAATCGCAGTCTGGCAGAGTCTCTGGATTGCATCTCTTCTTCCTCCCCTCGTCTTCCCGGTACCAACCCATATTTATATGGTCGGTACTCCACCATGTAAATTAGGTGGATCGTACCACAACATTTACCTAACCAGTTCCTTCCTATTTTCTATATATTTTCACATATATATATATATATATATATATATATATATATATATAATATCAAAGGCTCAAACATTAATATTCCATGGTTATAATTTATAAATTGGAATCGTAATCACGATCCAATTCATATGGTGATTTGGAGTTTTGGCGAGTAAAGGTTCAGTAATTAAACTTCCATGATGTAACAGAGGAACGAAGGAGTTCTTGAGCGAGTAAAGAAATATATAGAAAAAGATTCGTGTGTGTCAAATCGAAGGATGTCGCGACAGGTCTGCATCTCTCGAGTGTCACGGCAACAAATTCTTAAAAGCAACAAAATTGGGCGACAGTTCATAAGGACAAGGACCACAATCGAGCTTCTCAGGCAAATTTAGAGGAAAAGAATAATTTCTCGCTTTTTCGTCATGTTTCCCGGATCTGAAAAGACCTGGTTTCTTCTTCTGGGCTTATCTCAATGAAAAATGTATGTCAATAAGCTCAAGACTCTTCAAAAATTGGAAGACAATTTATAAAGCCGCGTACGAACATGTCCTTTATAAGGACATGTTCGTACAAGGCTTAAAAAAGACACCACATAAAAGATGTAAACTTTCTCACTAGTGTAAATTTATTTCCCGTGTCTACTTCATATAATACAGGGTGACTCAAAAAAACGGGAATTTTTGAAATGCGTATTGCCAGACATGAGCAAGTGGCAACACTGCGAGACAGTGACCTTGAGCAAGTAAACATTTCGCCATTTAGAATTCAAGATGAAATTCACAGTATCCCAGCTGAGATGTTGCAGCAGTCAATGAGGAATCTCAACAGCAGATTTCAAGAATGCATTCGTACAGGAGGACGCCATCTACAGGACGTAATTTTTTAAAAAATGAAAATTCCATCATTGTTTCTTAAATGGCTTGTTTTAAGGTTTCAATTACTATGAATAAAATATTTTTTTCATCACTCTTGGTTTTATTGGATTGTTAAAAAGTTCCCGTTGTTTTGGGTCACCCTGTACTATGGTACTGTGAATTAAAGTTGAAAAATAATGACTTTATTAAATATTGAAATCACTTGGTTACTTCTTAGGCTACCCTGTATAATATGATAAAAATAAAGTTTTAATGTGGGATATATGTATAGCTAAAAGTTTGTCAAGATCATGAATAGAGTTAATGTAAATATAAAAAAAGGTCATTGATGTTAAGAGTAGCGACAGTTTGTTTCATGCATAAACGCAATCATCAGGCACTGTATGTTGTGTGTTGGTTCAATTATTTATATATGCTGGTTAATGAGATATTCTTGCAGCAGATTACAAACTATAATTTAAACATAACGGACAATAATATAACAAAAAATGAAAATAGATTAATAAAAAAAATTAAGTAAAAAGAAACAAATTAACAAACTCCGAATGCACACAAAAATATAAGAAATAACGTATTTTCCGGCTTTCAAGATTCTGCGGCATGGAAGACGCACCCTAATATTGAAAAGAAATTTCTAAGAACAAAAAAAAGGCATTTTCATACAACAACACATTCACCATGTGTCCCCCACATACTGACGCCACGTATTGTTTACATTAATCACTCGTCCGATTTTGTTTGTACGGCAATGACATACTAGTCAGGAACAGAAAGGTTCCCGCCGCTGCTAGCAAACAGAGCATGTTTAAGCTTGTGGCTTGACTCCAGTAAGGTTTATAGTCTTGGAAATACTTGCAAAAGCTAAGTACTGAGGTTACATCATATAAAAGTCTGAATTAAATAGCTAATATTATAGTGTAATGACTCAACATACAAATCCACATCCCTATCAGTCAAACCAATTAGGTGACCTTCCAAGCGATATTGAGCTTGGGCATTGTTTCACATTTGTCTTGAAAGACGCACATTTTTCAGTTATTTTTTTAGGAAAAAGAGTGCGTCTTGTAAACCGAAAAATAAGGTAATAATAATCAACAACAAATAAGAAAGACATCAATAATAAATTCAACCTTAACAAACAACCCAATAGAATAATTAACCTCATTTAGATGACAATTATTTCTACTTAATAGCCTCTAGAATAGGATTAAACGATATCGCCTACTTTGCTACCCATAATGCCCTATTAGTCCGTATATATTAGTAGTCAGGCCAACACAGAACACATATGACCTGTAGACTTCGTTCAAGCATGAAACAGAGTGTCGCCATTCGGTGTTGACCACAATGTCTACTTTTATATACTCACACACATAAAGCCTTACACAGACTTCCGAGGTTTTTATAAAGAATGTTTAGAAATTAATGTGAACAATGCAAATGATTTTATTAAAAAAAAAACACGAAAATTCTTTCCTCCTATATATCTTTATTGATTGATTGATTTTCTGCTGTCACACAGTATTTCAGCTACAATAATCATTTATGCTCCTCTAATTAAAATGCGCAACAAGTGAGTGATGCATTTGTTACATTTAATGAATAATTTTCTCTGCTTCAGTATCCGCCATATTGTTTTAGGCGCGCAGCTTCCTGCAAAAGAGCCAAATACCCTCTAAATTATTGAGCAGTTAGGGAAGTACTAAAATTCCAAGATAATAGAACGGAGGTTTTAATCATTGGTAATAATAATGACAAATATATATATATATATATATATATATATATATATATATATATATATATATATATATTAGAGAAAGAACAAATGGAGTAAAAAATCCATAGTAAATCTATTTAGTTTCTCAAAAAGTGCTCAATACAAAGTAGAACAAAATATAATTATTTTATTTTTATTATAAGAGATTATAATAAAACATTTTAAATAGCTGCACAAAAACTCTTGTGTAGCGATTTAAAATGTTTTATTATAATCTCTTATAATATATATATATATATATATATATATATATATATAGGTAACTACACTCGTCTCGGAAAACCTTCGGTTTCTTGATTTGCTAATGGTCAACTCAATCTCGAAGAAAAAAAAATGTTTTATAAAAAGAAAGAGCTATGAACATGAACGTCTGTGTTTGTCTGTAAATCAACCCCTCCCTTTTAAGCCGTTTGAATAAAATTTCTCTCCCACCTTCCCATTTGTTGTGTTGTGTTTTTTTTTATGTTTGGTCACGTGGTCTTGGTCTTTTGTTTATCGCCTATAAGTATACAGTTTTCTTTACCTCTTTTGCCAGCTTTCCCTGTGTAGGTTTGTCTGGCTCTCTAGGTTCGACTATATATATATATATATATATATATATGTATGTATTTAGAAAAATATGAGAACCTGTAAAAGTTTTTGTTATGAGTTTCATCCGTTAGGATTTTATCGGACTGGGCTTTGCTGGTGTTGCCCCGTCTATACAAGCGTACGACACGAAAGACGCAAGTAGTTTCAATATTTTCTGAAAGAATAATTTTTTTAATCTTTTCGTCCGCATGTGTAGACGTGGCAACCTATGCAATGCGTAGTCCGATGAAATCCGAACAGATGAAAGGCATCTCAAAACTTTTTCCATTTTGTCATATTTTTCTAAATACTGTTTGTTGATATATAAAATTATACAAAATTGTATATCGTTATATAATACATATATGTATATTTAGGCAGCATATTTTCATTCAAACAGTTTGAGTTAAATAATTTAGACGTATTATGTCTATTTATTTTAGCTTTATTTTAGCAATTTCTACATGACGAACTAACGTACTTAATACCACAAAAATCTCCATTTACCTAAGATATGTAGAGGACATTCTCGTTTTAGTTAAAGACGTAGACGAAGTACATGAACTACAAAAAATTCTTTAAAAATCTCCGGACAATAAAAAACAAGTTTTTTTATTTATTGGTAGACACTAATAATAATACATTTCCATAAAAACAACTAGCATAAACATGTGCACTCTCAACTATAGAAGTGAATGCCCTAAAGTAATAGAAAATATCTATTACGCGAAACTTAATAAACTGTCAAAATCAAACACTTCAACAAGAAAAATTTTCAATACGGAATTAAAATTATTAAAGATGACAATTTCAATAAATCCTTAAATGTCTAAAATTTATAACAAAATCCATTGGTTTATACCAACGGCTTTCCATACTTAATACTTTCGCGTGGTCATGTGTGACGTCACGAGCCGCGACGCGATTTTCGCTTCCGCGTCTCGTATATACGAGTTTGTCGTTTCTTGGAAATTTTTATGCAGCAAGGGCGGACTATCATTGTTGTTTCGTCCGTGTGTTGTTTGATATATTGAAATTGTCATCTTTGATAATGGCATATGTAAGCCGAAAGCTTAGATTGGATTTAAACATGTATCAATATGGTGTTTTCTTTTCATCTTTCAACGATAATGTGATTAAGCTTATCAGACAATATGAAAGGAACTTACTTAAAATAAATAGACAAAACTTGTCTATATTATTTAATTGTCTTTTGTAAGATGCTAGTTAAGGTAGAAAAATGGTTTGAACGGCTAGGTTGGTTATATTAAATTTATGTATATAATTCATTTTATTTTTTGCTTGGATCAATGGGATTGGGGTTTATGAGTCTTTTCATAATTGTTTTCCTTCTGCTTATAGTTGCAATGCATTTAATTACAATAATAGTAGTTAGGTATATTTAGAGTTATATTAAATTCATATTAGTTCAATTGTAAATTTTAGCGGTTATCTGCATTTCAGTAGACTCCCCGTTTATTTTAAGAATGTACTTATATAGTCTAGCGGCCTACACACCCGAGAAAAATTAATAAAGCACATTTTCATTATCTAGTAAAAATAACTTTTGAATCTCTATATATTAATAATATTTCATTTATTTCCTCTAATATATAACATTGGAAATTAATTAAAAGTCTGATATTAAATATAACAGCATGTGTCATTATAGCACAGCTTGACTGTTCTTGCTCAAATGAACTAATTTGAATGTTCGCTTTTTAAAATGAAATTGACAATAAATAATTGCGTTCTGTTATTGTTAGGACGGCTATTGCCAACGAAGTTGTATGCCTGTATTGCATCCCCTGCCTTCGGTAGATGGTACGTACTGTCTATTCTTAGATATATACTACCCGAATTACCCACGCCTTGCTTTTATTTTTGTAAGAAAATGATCATTGATTTTAAATCATTGTTATGATATGTGGAGAAAATTTGATGTATTTCAATATTACTCAATGATCTTACCAATGTGAACTCCATCTTCTGGTTTTCTCCTTCTATATTTTGGATAGGTGCCATTCCCTTATCCAAATTTTAATTTAATTTAAATGAAAGGGAAAAATCAGTATGGCTTACCATCCCCAAGGTCAACTATTGATCAAATTGAAATATACTTATCCAAGTACCTTAGGAGTCATTGCCTACTCAAATTTAAATTTAATTTATATCAAAGGGATGTTAGACATTTTCATGATGGTCGTCCTCGAGTATAGAATCCAGAGGCTGGCAGTGAATATTTCGGAGACAGTAGGAAAGCGTACTTTAGATTCGCAGTGGATATCACAGCAGAGTGTAGTTCTTCCTTCTGTCGTGTTCGCCTGATAAGTTGGCTCTGGTCCTTCCGGAAGGGAAAACAAGATGGCCGCCTTTATACACGACGGATACGATCTTCAGCGGCTCCTGATTGGTTAATCTTCTATTGGTAGACTATAAAGGGAAATAAGTCATTCTGACTCGCTCACTAGTTACACACATATACACAAAAAACTGTAACAAGGGAAACAAATTTTCAAGGAGTGACCCCCTCCCGGGGACCCCTTTTATTAAAATGAAATATACTTATCTAAGTAACTTCGGAGTCATTCTTTGCTCAAATTTAAATTTAATTTATATCAAAGGGAAACAAATTTTCAGGGAGTACCCTCCTCCCGGGGACCCTTTTCATTAAAATGAAATATACTATAAAATGGGTAATGTAGTTTTAGAATATATATGTTTATGGGGGTCTATCTATAAAACCTTAGGAGGAGTTCGATAACAAACAGAGAGAGGCTAGAACTTTATATGCATAATTTGGTAGACGCAGAAAAAAGAAGACAGTAAAATAACCAGTGTACTTGGGCGCCATCTTTAATGTCGAACTGCCAAGAAGGATGAACACGCGAAACTCATATAAGTTATATCTTTCCACTGAAGACTTTAGTGATCTTCGCTGATGGTAATTGTGAGGTCATCCGTCTCCTTATAAGGAAACATTCGACATTCAGCGACCAGACATTTAGCATTACTGTTGATTAATATTTATAAAATCTTTCTCTTAAAACAATTTTTCAGTAAAAGAGGTTTCTTAAACCCACTGTTATCGGTATTTCCACTATTAATGGGAGGTTCGTTCGTAAATTTTATTCGAAGGAGTGTGCAAACGTCAAAATCTTGATCATAGAATATTTTCTACTTAAGTTACATGTGATATCCATCTTAGTTGTTGCAAGTGTCGAAAGTGTTCAAGTAATTCATTCTCTTTTATTTGGTACAGTTCTTTATTTGAGATTCTGTAGCGCCATGGTATAAGATCTGATCAGGTAACTTCTTCTTTAATACTTATACAGTCCATTTGCTTGAACCCATTTTTATTAATGGTTTTTAGATAATGGCTGTATGATAGTTTAGACATTCCTGAACAAGATGGACGCTATGTCTGAACTTCATATTTACATCTGGCTATTTAAAAATATAACTCGGTTCTTATAAACAAATAGCGTAGTGCTTGAAAACAATTTCTGTTCTAAATAACCGTCATATTTTGGGTTTAAATCGGGAGAAAACACAAGGTAGTAGTGTATAAACAACTTGTTTTTAACCGCCATTAATAATTACGATTTTCTAACATGCGTATATGACATAAAGCAATACCAAAATGTTTAAACCTATAGAACTGCTTAAATTATTCTAACAATCTGTATCTATAAAAGGCAGGATGTGTGTGTGTGTGTGTGTGTGTGTGTGTGTGTGTGTGTGTGTGTGTGTGTGTGTGTGTGTGTGTGTGTGTGTAACGAATGCACGGCAGCAATTTTCGACGGATTTGCACCAAAATTTATATGCGGAAAGGCCAAGACCGACTTTGCATTTCCCAATTCCCATCGATTGTGGAAATAATCGATTTTTTCGTGTAGTTTGCGGCCATTTTCTACTGGCCAGAGTGAGAGCTTATAGCTGGCTGCCACGAATAGGCAGGAACATTCTATTTGCCAGCGTGAGAGCCAACAGCTAACTGACACGAATGTTAACTAGCATGCTAGCAAGCAAAAAAAAAAAGAAAT
This sequence comes from Acanthosepion pharaonis, assembly GCA_903632075.3. NCBI lineage: Eukaryota > Metazoa > Mollusca > Cephalopoda > Sepiida > Sepiidae > Acanthosepion > Acanthosepion pharaonis. The sequence continues at coordinate 2,389,467 of CAHIKZ030004678.1, forward strand.
CGATAGCTGCATTTGTCACAAGTGGGAAAAATTTAAATCTGCATGGCACTTTACTCCAATTGGTTCATTCGCTTGCTTAAACCTCAACGATGATTCTGATTCCGCATCAGCACGGCAAAGGGCACTCCTTTAAAGGCAAGGAAGGGCAAAAATATTTTAAGTCAAGTGATAGCGATTGCTGTATGAGTCGTATGATTTTTGAATCAAGCACAGGCAATGCTGGGCCATGCTTCTAGTTTTGCTATAATAGTCTGACCTGATACGTAAATCTCTCAAACAATTGCACAGCACAAATTTAAATATTCAACTGGAATGTCGAACTGAACCCTTTGTTTCGCTCACTGAGGTAGACTATTCTAGTTCTACGTGCCATGTTTAATGGATGTCAGTTATCAGTTATCTCCTGTTAATTTCCCTCTGAAAGTTCTCCACTGCCTTAACCGGAACCGAACATTCCAAACACCTGATGAAGGCAGGAGCGTACAACGGCCGAAACGTTGTAGTAAATATGGCGACTAAGATGAGGAAAATAGTCCGAATAATGTAAATAATGTACAAAATACAGTTACTTTTTTTATTTAAATAATGTATATAATACCTCATCTCAGATATATAGACAGATAAATGTATTTTGGCTTTCATTTTCTATATCGTCTTTTGTAATATTTTTTTTTACTAAGTGACGTTTCATCCATGACATTTATAATTCAATAGCATAGTAATACAAACAAGACCATTTTCTGTTTTGAAAGTGGTAACTGCCTAAGCGTTTACATCCAGCTTGGAACAAGACGGAAGTAAACAATGTATAAAAGGAAGTTAGTATTGTTCACATATTTTAATGCTATGTTTTGAAAATCTAACAAATATTAATTTTTAGTTTTTGAAAATACTTTTTTTTATTTTTATCTGTTTATTAAAACAAGTTACTTGTTTTATCTGTTTATTAAAACAAGTTACTTGTTTTGATTTTTTAAAAAAAAGGATATTTTAATTGTTATCGATTTGATTTATTAAAAAAAACAAATGTTTGATTCCTATACTATCAAATTTAGCATTGTCTCACGACATCTATATGCAATATTTGAAATAAACAAGAAAACATTAAAAATGGCATTTCCTTTTAGCCTGTATATGATCATGGACCTCCACAGACTACATTTCATTTATTATTTTTGGCGAGCCGTTTCGCTTTGCCTTTCCACGGTTTTGAATTCATAATATTCCTTTTATTTGTGTGACTGCCACCCAAGGCTACAAAGCCCAGTCTACCCTGCTATTTAACAATAGCCGGCACTTTCTATACATGACACAATTAGTAATGTTATCAATTACTGTATCCAGAGACACGATTTTCGAAAATAATATAGTAAGTCAAGTTTATACTAATCGAAATGTTTATACCAGCGAAGTATTTAATCCTCTTCTAAATTATGTATGTATTTCGTGTCTACTGATTCGTTTAATTAGTTTTATTAGTTTTAATCATCTTGAATTTCGAAATAGACTTATTGACTGTAGCTTTTGATAAAGTCTAGAATCGTCATTGTTCTTTTACATTCTCTTCATTGTTATTTACATAAGAGAAATGAAATTACTTTTCATGCTTTCATTTTATAATCATAAAGTTTTCATTTTCAGAATGTTATTTCAATGCAACTAGAACTGCGTAAAATCTTAATTAAGAAAAAGAAAATAAATATAACCTTTATCTCGATGTCAAATTCGCACCCCACCTCTAAAAATATATTCGTCGTTACATATTTCATGTTCAGAAAAGATTTTCGTTTTTATCGTAAGCCTTCTGGCTTAGTATTTTTCTTTTTTGCCACCATGATGGCAAAGGTAGACAACATATTTTCTGTCATAGATAAAAAAAGAACAAAAAAACATTACTTTGAAAATACATTTTTGACTAGAATATGAGAATTAAATTCTGTATAATAAAAAATATTTCCAAGAATTCTCTCGTGTGTAAAATGCGACACAAGAGACAACTTATTCTTTATATATATATATATATATATATATATATATATATATATATATATATATATATGGCATCCATAGATTTCGTATGAACTTTAAAAAAATATAACTTTATTTGTATTTGCGATAGAAATAGTCTGTAAAAAATGTTATAAAGTTTAATGTACCTAGTTTTAAGTATAGCTAAAATAACTAATGTGATTTCAGGTATTACCTTAAATCAGTTGTCAAATGTTTCTCGTGAACTGAAAAATCGTATTACCCTTTGTATTGCTAATGATGGAGAAAATGTGGAAACTTAAATAAAATTTAAATAAAACCTTTAAAAAATAGATTTACTTCTTTCTAATCCTTTTTACAAATTATTTCTATCGCAAATACAAATAAAGTTATAATTTTTTTAAAGTCACACGAACAATATATATATATATATATATGTCTATCTATCTATCTATCTATCTATCTATCTATCTATCTATCTCTCTCTCTCTCTCTCTCTCTTAAGCAATTTGTAACTGATGTTAGAATATACAACTCTGACTTTGTGTCTGATCAAGAGCTACTTATTGTTAAGCTAACAACAACAAAGTAACTCGCTTTCATCCACATAAACCATGAAAAACACATAGGTATGAAACCTTAGCCGCTAAAAATGAAAGGATAAATTTAGAATTCAGTAATCAACTTGTTCGAATTGATTTCAATATATCCGTATCGAAACAACATGTAGGCTCAAATAATGTGATATTATTATTAGACGAAGCGTGGGAAACCATTGCCAAAATTTCTAGAAGGAACAAGATAGGCTTATGCAACGACAAATTCTGAATTGAAAAACTTGATACAAGAAATAAAGTGGAAAAACTAAACAATTAACAAAGAAAATAAAGAAAAAAACTATGTCTTTATTTCCGAGAGGTGCTATTGTAAGTATTTACATTATTTACATAGTTCGGACTGTTCTCTTTATCTTTGTTGTTCGTGACGTTTCGGCCGTTGTACGCTCTGGCCTTCTTCATGGCCCAGTGGATAAATTGATTAAATTCAGTGAATTGAGTTGTGAGTTCAATACCTGGCTGTAGCCGAGGAGAACAAAATCTTGGAAAGTTGAGTTAAAGGGAGATAACTAGGTATTGAGACATCTGGTTGAGGCATGGACAAACTAAAGGGTTCAGTTCGAAATTCCAATCCCAAGAAGAAGGCCGGATCGTAAAATGGGAAAAACGTCGTGAAAATGGCAACGAAGATGAGGACAACAGTATGAACAATGTAAATAACGTAAATAAAGAAATGACTAGTTAACTCTTTTAGAAACCAATATCTCCAATAAATTGGAAATGAAATTAATGAAGCCAAGCAGTATAGACAATGTGTTAAATAAATCGTGGAGAAAAACGAAAAAATTATATTAACCTCATATAATCAAAATCACTACAGTCGAAACGTTCTCATCTCAAGAAATACTTTGAATCCCATTTCAACCCAGACAACACCAAACCAAACCAGACATGCTCGCTGAGATGGGACATATAACAATATAGATCTCTTGTAATCTAGACAAGGTTACCGAATGAGGAATAACCAAAACGGAGGTTTGAAATGAAATGGTAATCTTTATAATATCAGCGGCGTGAAGTAGGTGAACATCAGCGGCGTGAAGTAGGTGAACATCAGCGGCGTGAAGTAGGTACGATGTTTACCTGCCTCCCAAGGCGGTAGGATGCGACACAGGGTCAAATTTAATGTGGGGGAAACTCAGCATCACTTTAAAAAAATACCAGCAATACAAATAGCTATACATAGCTACAGATTTCGTCAAGGAAAAATATCCCCAGAAATAGATTTTTGAAGAAAAACATTACCAGGAATAAAAATTATGTCGGTATTAAATAACCTATTGAGGTTGATATGCCGTAAAACAAAACAAACCAAATCAAACCAAACTGATGAAGAAATTAAGAAAGCAATTAAAAAAAACTAAGGAATAATAATGTATCACTAGATATTGAGGCTGATCTTTTGAAAATAGCTTATTTTCTCTCTGATTTCAATGAAACCTTTCTCCATTTTATGAAAGAAGTCAGGAATCATTAATGTACCCCACAAAAATGGGGTTTATCATGCATTAATGTGCTAGATAAAGACACATACAGAGGTATCTCAATTGGAGCAATCACAAGTGAAAGTATTAATGTACATTATTGACTCTATTAGGCTCTATGAAAGCCCATTGCAGATTTGGGATACAATTTATTTTGGACTGGTTGCAAAGATTAAAGACTATATGGAGTTGGTATTACAATACCAGATACTGTAATAGACAATACCATACACCAATAAGAAAAGACTGATGGCTGCTGATATTGTTGATAGAAGAAAGAGAGAAACAAAAGTGGAAAAAATGGATGGGAAAATACAAAATTAACAAAGAAAAAAAATCTAGTTAATTCTTTGTTAAACCAATATCTCCAGAAAACTGGAAATTAAAGTAATTAAGCCAAGCAGAATAGATAATGTATTAAAATGTGTTAAAAGCAAAAAATCACAATAATATCATACAGTCAAATCCTCCACAGAAGAACTCTCCTGGTCTCAAAAACACTTTGAATCACATTTCAACCATGGCCACATTAAATTTAACATGTCTGTAGAAATATAACATCTACCAATATTCACTAATTAAATATTCAATAACTACAAAATCTGTCTCAAACATAAACAATAATGAACCTAGAGATGAGGAAATTAAGAAAGTGATTAAAAAAAACTAAGCCTTAATAAAGCATCACTTGGCATTGTAGATGAACTTTTGAAAATAGCTTACTTTCTCACGGAATTCAATAAGTTATGACAATTGCACATTTAGCGTGAGTTTGTGTGGGTTTAGTGACAGTTATATTTGATTAAACCTATTTATTAAACTCATCTTTGGTAAGGGAAACTGACTAAGAAGATAGAACACAGTTATCAGTAATGAGATATGGGCTACTTATATGGTACGCTGAAATAATGAAAATACAAGAATTTAACTCTATAGTGGATAGTTTTGTAACGTTCGAAAGTAAAACGTGACAGAGGAATCTTTAGGTGTGTAGGAAGATTGAAATATAAACTAAGAGATAAGAAAATATCATCAGAAACGAAGCTTATGGCAGTTAATGCTGGACAATTTCCCTACAGAGGGAGAAAGGAGTGGAAGCAAGAGATATTGTTCTAACAGTGCATCGTGGATATTCTACGGATAAGAGGAACTAAAATGACACTTACAATCAGAAGGAAGGACATGAGCTTTCTTGTAAATATCCTGAGGAAAGAGGGTTTGGTAAATCCAACACTCATAAGACATAACGAAAACAAGAGTGGCAGAGAGAAAAAGCGGGTAACCTACCTATGGAGCCGTCGTGTGGATAGGAATGCAAAGACAAGGCGGAATTTTTAAAAAAAATTAAACCGTAAGAAACTTTAAGTAATAAAAAAGGAAATTGTGGAGAGCCTTATTTGCCGCTCACTGAAGGCACTCAGCATATTGAAGGTGAGTTTTTCAA